>JALPVH010000252.1:80000-85417 GCA_023242295.1 Diaporthe ilicicola
ATTTTTTATTATAAATAAAAAAGCTTTAAAAGTTTAATAACTTATTTCTTTAAATAAAAGATTAATTCCTAAAATGTTCTTAATAATAAAAGATTAAAAACTTTTATTAAATAAGTTTTTCAATTAATATTTAAATTATTTATATAAGAAATTCTTTATTTTTTATTTTAAATATTACTTAAACTAATAAAAGAATTAATTATTAATATTTAAAATTCTAAATCGTTTATAACATTAAAATTATTATTATTAATATCTTTTATTAAATAATAATATTAGCTATAAGTATTTAATTTAATTAAATATAAATTAAATAAATAACTTACTATTTATTAAATATTTTTCTATTTCTTTATTATAAGCAATTCTTTTATAATATCTTATATAGTATATATTTATAGCTATATTAATTTAAACTTAAGTAGCGTTATATTAATATTTATAAGTATAATGAAGTATTATATAATTAAATTTAAATTTTTAAGCGGTATTTAAATTAATATCTAATAACTTAAAAATAAATAGGCCTTTTTTATAGTATAAGTGTTAAGAATTTTCAATATAAAATTAAGGTTATTTCCTTTCCGATTTATTTTATTTTTATTAGTTTTTATTTATTCTTTAATTATTTTAAACTTTTTAATATTATTATTATCGCTTAATTTATAATTCTTATTATTAAAATATAATAATTATAATTCGGCTAAATTAAAGTTATTAAAACGTTTAGCGGTTAATATAAAGAAGAAATCTATTTTTAAATATATAAATATTTAAATAAAAATAATAATAATAATAAAAATATTAATTATTTAAAGCGTTATATTATTATATAAAGGATATAAGAAGAAAGAAGAATTTTAAGGTAAGAAAGATAAATATATTTATAATAAAGCATTTTAAAATATAATATATAAAGTTAATTATCTATTTTAAGTATAAAATTAAAAGACTTATAATTATATATTTTTAAATTAAATTGTATTTTACTATATTATATTTCTATAACTAGGCTTTATTTATTTAAATAAATAGTAAACCTTTTTAAAAAAGCGTATTAAACTTATAACCTTTTATCCTTTCCTTAGCTTATTATTAATCCTTAACTTATAGGTAATAAATTTCTTTATTTCTTTAAAATAAATCTTTAAATTATATATCTTTAAAATAATAATAAATATATCTATTTATTTAAATAAAAAAGGTTTTTTGTTTTTATACTTCTTTACTTTTATAAGAAAACTTTTTACCTAGATAAAGATTTACTTATTATATTTAAAGTTTATTTTTATAGCTATTTATAGTAAAGCTATTAGATCTATATATCTAGATAATAAAATATAGTAGCCTTATCTATAATCTATTTCCATTATAGCTATAAACTCGCTTAATAAATTTAAGGGTCTTAAGCGTATATAAATAATAGTTTAAGCTTAACTATTATCTTAGTTTTACGCGGCAGGCTAAATAATTGCTTTTAAGTAGTCTTATAAAATAAGGTTATATCGCTTAATTTCGCTAGATAGGTGTATATTTATAAAATAAAGTTAGAACCTTAATTAAAGCAATAGCGGCTTTTTAATATCGCCTATTTTAAGTAACTTAAAAGCTTAAGTTATATAATAATAGCACTTTTATATATTAGTAATACTTAATAGCATTAAACTAGCTTATAGCCTATAATATCTTTAACCTTAACGGCTTATTAATAGCACCGGTATAAATAAATTAGGCGCGGCTTAACGCTATAACTATTAATATAAAATAGCGGCTTTTAACTATAAATAGGCTTATAAAAGCAGATTAATAAATTACTATAAAAAGTTTTATATAGTAAAACCTATTATATTAATCTTAAAAAATATATTATACTTTATTCTTTTTAAATATTTATTATTATTCCAGCTTAATAAAGGAACTTAAATAAATGAAATAGTTAATAAGGTTAATTATATTTTAATATAGCTATATAAAGCTATATAAAATTTATTTCTTATTAAATAAACGTTATATAAGTCTTATTTAATAAGAAAGCTTATTAGCTATAAAGCTATATAAAGCTTATTTCTTATTAAATAAACTTTATATAAGTTATAGCTATATAGAAACTTATTAGTTAAATAAAGACTTATTAGCTAAATAAAGACTTATTAACTATATAAAAACTTATTAGCTATATAAAAACTTTTTAGCTATATAAGTTTTATTTAATAAAAGGATTTATTAGCTATATAAAGCTATTTAAAGTTTATTTATTATTAAATAAACTTTATATAAGTTTTAGCTAATAATAAGCTTTATTAGCTATATAAAGCTATTTAAAGTTTATTTCTTATTAAATATATATTATATAAATTCTTATTATTAAAAAGCTTTATTAGCTATATAAAGCTATATAATTTATAAATTTTCTTTTTATATAAGTATATTTTATATAGTTAAAGCGTTTTATTATATATATATATAACTTTTAAATAAAAATAATCTTATTAATTAAATAAAAAGTAATATAAAACTTTATTTTTTATTTATTTTACTATTTATTATAATTAATATAAAAAATATATATAAAGAAAAAAGCTTTTATATTTATTTTAAAGCTATATAAATATATTAACCTTAACCCTACTAATAACTAAATAAACCTTTTATATTCCTTATAATATTAAAGTTTATAGATTTATTACCCTTAATAAGTATTAAACTCTTTTCTATATTTTATTAAAAATACCCTATATTCTCCATTATAAGGCTTACTCTTTTAAACCTTCTTTTACTTTTAAATTAATTAAAAAATAGTAAGCTTAAATATTTAAAACTAGGAAAAAGAAAAAAATATTAATAGTTAAAGGGAAAGAAATTATATTTTCTTCTTTATTAAAAGTAAAATAAAATAGCTTAAAAGGGTTAATAGTAAATAATTCTTTTAAAAATAATATAATATCGCTATTAAAGTTAATAAGCTAAAGTAATATTAATAAATAATAATAATAAAAAACAGAATTAAAAAAAACTAATACTTTTTTAATTTTATTAAATATTATTATACTTTATATATATTAAAAAATAAAAGAAAGAAAATAAGGAATTATATATATACCGGCTAATTATTATTAATTAATAAATAAAGTGGTAGCTTATTAAATTAATATAAAATTATATAGAATTAAACTTTAAGCTTTTATAAGGCTTAATTAATCTTATTAAGATAATTTTAAAAGATGTTTAATATAATAAAATTATTTATTTTAAAAGAAGAAATATTTTTTTAAATTAAAGTCCTATATAAGAATAAAGAAAAAAGAATTAAAATAAAGGTTTAAAAAGGGTAAGTATATATTTCTTTATTTTTCTTTCTTTTTTTATATTATCTTTATAATTATAAATCTAGAATATCTATTACTTAAACTATTTATAAAATATATTTAGAAAGAAAGGGGGATATAAGGGATAATAAATAAAAAAAAATATATCGACTATTTTATTTATTTAAGTTTCCTTATTAAGCTAGAATAATAGTAAGTATTTAAAAAGAATAAGGTATAATATATTTTTTAAGATTAATATAATAAGTTTTGCTATATAAAACTATTTATAATAACTTATTAATTTTTTATAAGCCTATTTATAGTTAAAAGCCGCTATTCTGCGCTAATAGCTATAATATTAAGCTGCATCTAATTTATTTACACCGGTACTTTTAATAAGCTATTAGCTTATTAAGGTTAAAGCTATTATAGGCTATAAGTAATTTAATTTAATACCGTTAAGCATTATATAAAAGTACTATTACTATATAGCTTAAGCCTTTAAATTACTTAAAATAAGCGATATTAAAAAGCCGCTATTGCCTTAATATATTTTTATAGGATATATATAGGTTCTAGCTCTGCTTAAATATATATTTATTATAACCGTTTCCGCTTTATTATAAGACTACTCGAAAGCAATTATTTAGCCGAAACCGAGATAATATTTAAACTTAAACCATTACTTATATACGCTTAAGACCCTACTAAGCGAGTTTATAGCTGCGGCTAAAATATATAGGTAAGGCTACTATATTCTATTACTAAGTATAGTTCTAGATATATAGATTTAATAGCTCTGCTATAAATAGCTATAAAAATAAACTTTAAATATAATAAGTAAATCTTTACCTAAGTAAAAAGTTTTTTTATTAGGGTAAAGAAGTATAAAAACGAAAACCCTTTTTTATTTAAATAAATCGATATATTTATTATTACTTTAAAGATATATAAAATCTATTTAAAAGAAATAAAGAAATTTATTACCTATAAGGTAAGAATTAATAATAAATTATAAAGAGGATAAAAGGTTATTAATTTAATATATTACTTTAAAAAGGTTTATCTTTTATTTAAATAGATTAAAGAAATAAAGCTTAATTATAGAAATATAATATAGTTAAATAAAATTTAATTTAAAACATATATAATTATAGGTCTTTCAACCTTATATCTAAAAGGGGAAAAAAAAGATTTATATTAAAATATAAGGCTATTTTCATAATATATTATTTATTTATTAAATTTAAATTTTATATAAAGAAAAATAATATTTAATAAATATTTAGGGTTTTTATATAATAATATATTTTAATAATATATATATATATTATAAATATAATATAATATTTAAAGTATTATTTTCTTTATTTAAATATATATAGTTTAATAAAAATTTTAAATTGGAATTTATTAAATTTAATCTTATAATAATAAAGAAATTAAAATAGGAAACTAGTAAATATATTACTTTTAAGATATTAAATTAAAAAGATTTAATTTATATAATATTTAAAATAAAGGTATTAATATTTTAATGATTCCTTTAATTTTATATAATAAATAATATAAAGTAATAAATAAATATAATAATATTAAAAATAATAAATATTTAATATATTTATTTATTTTATTAATAAATCTCTTTTTATATTTAAATTAAATAAATAATATTATAAGTTAAATAGCTATTTTTTAAAAAATGAAATAAGTTTAAAATATATTTATATAAAACTTAAAAATTGAAATTAAAGTATTAACTATATTATTAAAAGCTAAAAATTAAAGTATTTCTTTCTTTTTTAAAATATTAATATTTATAATTTTAGTTTATATATATAGAAAATATCTATATAGAAAACTTAATTATATATAATATCTTAGGGTTTAAGTTATTAATTTAAGCTAAATTCATTTTTAAAAATTAAAATATAAATAAAATATTTAAAAATATATATTTTTATATTACTATATATTTAAGGGTATTACCTTAACTATAAAGTTATAAAAGGTATATTATTAAATCCGCTTTAATTTATATTACATAATATATATTATAAATATAAATATATAAATTATATTTAATGTAAAATAAATAATTAAAGTAAA
>JALPVH010000253.1:0-85373 GCA_023242295.1 Diaporthe ilicicola
AATATTTTTAATTTAAATATTAAAATAATTTTTTATCGATTATTTTATTTATTTAAGTTTCCCTATTAAGCTAAAATAATAATAAGTATTTAAAAAGAATAAAGTATAATATATCTTTTAAGATTAATATAGTAGGTTTTACTATATAAAACTTTTTATAATAACTTATTAATTTATTTTTATAAGCTTATTTATAATTAAAAGCTACTATTTTATATTAATAATAAAGTATTAAAAGTATAAATAATATAAAATATAAAATATAAATATAAATATAAATATAAAAAACTTAAAAAATATAAATATAAATATAAATATAAATATAAATATAAAAAGAAATATAAATACATTTTAAAAATAGATTTATATAACCTTATATATTAAATTACTAATCTTATAAAATAACTTTAGCTCTTTAAAACCTACTATTTATATTTTATATATTTAAATCCAATAAAAAGAAATAAATATTAATACTTAATAAAAACTTTAAAGTTTAAGCTTACTTAGCAAAGTTTTAGTAGCGGCAAGCCTTACTAAATTTTTATTTTAGATATTAGTATTTATTTCTTTATATAGCATTTAAATTCTTGAAGACTAAATAGTATATTTTAAATAGCTAAATTAGATCTATATAGCTAGCTATTTTATTTTTAAAGTTATAAGAAATTTATTTTTAAAATATATTTATATTTATATTTATATTATAATATAAATATAAAATATAGAAATATAAATATAAATATAAAAATATAAATATAAATATATATATTTATATTTTATATTTTATATTTATATTTTATATTATTTTATATTTTATATTTCGAAAATATAAAATATAAAATATATATTATAACTTTAATTAATAGCTATAACGTTAAGCCGCGCTTATTTACGCTAATACTTTTAATAAGCTTTAATTTAACTATTAGCTTATAATTATATATATATTATTATAACGGATAAAAAAGAGTTAATACTATTAAAGTTAAAGCTATTATAGGCTATAAGCTAATTTAATATTATTAAGCATTATATAAAAGTGCTATCGTTATATAACTTAAGCCTTTAAATATAAGTTACTTAAAATAAGCGATATTAAAAAGCTGCTATTGCTTTAAAGGTTTTAGCTTTACTTAAATATATATTTATTTAATAAAACTAAGCGATTGTTATAACCTTTTTTATAAAACTATTTAAAAGTAATTATTTAGCTTACCGTATTATTAAAACCGAGATAACTATTAATTAAGCTTAAACTATTATTTATATACGCTTAAAACTTAAATAAAGCTACTATATTCTATTATTTAAATATATAGATTTAATAGCTTTACTATAAATAGCTATAAAAATAAACTTTATTTATAATAAGTAAATCTTTATTTAAGTAAAAGGTTTTCTTATTAAAGTAAAAAAGTATAAAGATAAAAACTTTTTCTTATTTAAATAAATCGATATATTTATTATTACTTTAAAGATATATAAGGTTTATTTTAAAAAAAAATAGAAAAGTTTATTATTTATAAAGTAAAGATAAATAAGTTAAATAGAAAAAGAAAGGTTAATTATTTAATATATTTCTTTAAAAAGGTTTATCTTTTATTTAAATAAATTAAAAAGATAAAGCTTAATTATAAAAACGTAATATAGTTAAATAAAATTTAATTTAAAAAATATAATTATAGGTTTTTTAACCTTATACTTAAAAGGGATTATAAATAGCTATAAAAATAAACTTTAAATATAATAAGTAAATCTTTACTTAAATAAAAGAATTTCTTATTAAAATAAAGAAGTATAAAGATAAAAAACTTTTTTTCTTTAAATAAATAAATATATTTATTATTACTTTAAAGATATATAAAATTTATTTTAAATAAATAAAAAGATTTATTACTTATAAAGTAATAATAAATAATAAGCCGAAAAAAGAATAAAAGGTTATAAATTTAATATATTTTTTTAAAAATATTTACCTTTTATTTAAATAAATTAAAGAGATAAAGCCTAGTTATAGAAATATAATATAGTTAAATAAAATATAGTTTAAAAAATATATAATTATAAATCTTTTAACCTTATACTTAAAAGAGAAATAATATTTTATATAATTATATTACTTTATAATAATAATGGAATTAATTATAATAAGGTTATAAATATATAATTAATATTAATTATAGATATTTAAAGTATTTATAATAAAGTTTTAATTAATTAAATTAAATCTCTATTATTTAATTTTATTAAAATAAACTTTAAAAATATTAAAAATAATAGAAATAAATTCGCTTAAAATAAATTAAATTAAAATAAAGTTATTTAAATAAAATAAAAACTATTTATTTTATAAAAAGTAATAATCTTTTAAATTTTATAAAATATTATAATAAGCTATTTTACTTTATTTTATTTACTTTTAAGCTTATAAATATAAACGCTTAAATATTTAATAATTTTCTTATATTTA
Organism: Diaporthe ilicicola; assembly: GCA_023242295.1. NCBI lineage: Eukaryota > Fungi > Ascomycota > Sordariomycetes > Diaporthales > Diaporthaceae > Diaporthe > Diaporthe ilicicola. The sequence goes on from JALPVH010000253.1 coordinate 2,474, forward strand.
GCTAAATTCTTTATTAAATAAATATAATTTATTTTTATAAGATTTTAATAATATTTAAAAAAAGCGGTATATACCTTAAAAGAGTTAATAATAATTAGCTTTATATTTATAATAAAGCTAAAAGCTTTAGCTATTAAGTTTATTTTAATTTAAAGGCTTTAAAGATAAAGAAGATAATTTTAAGCTATTAAAGAATAATTAATTACTTTTAATTTAAAAATATTCTTTTATTATAAAAGAAATTAATTAATATTTTTTATTAAATATAAAAGGTAATCTTAAATTATAAATAATATATTATAATTAATACTTTAGAGTTTAATTTAGCTAATAAATATATTATTTACTTTAATCTTAAAATTCTTTTTTTATTTCTTTTTTTTTTAATATAAATTATTTTATAATATTATAAAAATAATTAAGTTATTATTAAAAAACTATAAGCTATTCTTAATATATATTATAACTTAATATATAATTTATTTATTAATATTAAAGCTAAAGTATAGAAATTATTTAGCTATAAAGAAATAAATATTATTATAATAATTATAATAAATAATAAAAAAGGTATTATTTAAATTAAAGTAATTATTATTATCGCTTTTATATTATCGAGATATAAATAACTAAGCCGTTTTACGTTTATAATAGGCTTATATAATATAAATAATAGTATTAAAGTTATATCGGCTTATAATATAAAATAGAAATAAGCTAATTATTTATAATATTATTTTAATTTTATAATTTTTTAATATTAAATTTTATATCTTTTTATTATATTATTAAATAAAGCTAAATTTTAATTAAATATTAATACTATTTCCGATAAATTTATAATAGCTAAAGATAAATAGCTAAAAGATATTTAACCTTTTCTTTATTAATAGCTATAAAGTTATAGCTATTAAATATCTTTAATTTAAACATTTAAATAATAAACTTTTAACTTTACTTTTTATATTAAAGATTTCTTTTATATAATATAGCTTAGCGAATTATTTAAAATATTATAATAGATTTCTTAAAATAACTTAATTTTAAATTTAATTAAATTAATATAATAAATAAAGTTTATAAAGCTATTATAAAATAAAATAATATTTTAAATATTAAAATATTAAAATAAAATATTAATATAAATAGCTTAATAAATATTAATATAATATTAATATATCTTTTATTATTAATAATATTTAAAGTATAATATAATATATTTCTTTTAAGTATAAAGTTAAAAAACTTATAATTATATATTTTTAAAATTAAATTTTATTTAACTATATTATATTTTTATAATTAAGCTTTATCTCTTTAATTTATTTAAATAAAATATAAACCTTTTTAAAAAAGTATATTAATTATTTTATTTATTTAAGTTCCCTTATTAAGCTAGAATAATAATAAGTATCCGAGAAAGATAAAGTATAATATATCTTTTAAATTAATATAGTAGGTTTTGCTATATAGGACTTTTTATAGTAATTTATTAATCTATTTCTATAAGCCCGTCTATAGTTAAAAGCCGCCATTTTACGCTAATAGCCGTAGCGTTAGGCTGCGCCTATTTACACCGGTGCTTTTAATAAGCGTCGAGGTTAAAGCTATTGCGGGCCGTAAGCTCGTCTAACGCCGTTAAGCACTATTAATATATAAAAGTGCTATTGCCGTATAACTTAAGCCTTTAAGTTACTCGAAATAAGCGATGTTAAAAAGCCGCTATTGCCTTAAAGGTTCTAGCTCTGCTTAAATATATACCTATTATAACCTTTTCTATAAAACTATTTAAAAGTAATTATTTAGCCTACCGAAACCGAGATAACTGCTAGTTAAGCTTAAACTAACACTTATATATACTTAAGACCTTTAAATTAACTAGATAAAGCTACTATATTCTATTATTTAAATATATAAATTTAATAGCTTTATAGCTATAAAAACAAACTTTATTTATAATAAGTAAATTTTTACTTAAGTAAAAGGTTTTCTTATTAATATAAAAAAGCGTAAAAATAAAAAACCTTTCTTATTTAAGTAAATCGATATATTTATTATTACTTTAAAGATATATAAGGTTTATTTTAAGGAAATAGATAAGTTTATTACTTATAAAGTAAAAATAAATAAGCCGAATAGAAAAAGGGAGGTTAATTATTTAATACGCTTTTTTAAGAAAATTTACCTTTTATTTAAATAAATTAAAAAGATAAAGCTTAATTATAGAAATATAATATAATTAAATAGAATTTAATTTAAAAAAATATAATTATAGGTCTTTTAACCTTATATTTAAGAGGGTTATTTATTATTATAAATATAATATTAAAGAAAGATATATTATTTATTTATTAAAATATTTTTTTAATAATACCTTTAATAATATTATAATAAATTTAAAAATATATATATATAATAAAATATTTAAAATAATAATTAATTTAAGTTTTTTTAATAATATTTAATTATTATATCGACTATTTTATTTATTTAAGCTTCTTTATTAAGCTAGAATAATAGTAAGTATCCGAAAAGAATAAGGTATAATATATCTTTTAAATTAATATAGTAAGTTTTATTATATAGAATCTTTTATAGTAATTTATTAATCTACTTTTATAAGCCTATTTATAATTAAAAGGAGCTATTCTGCGCTAATAGCTATAGCGTTAAGCCGCGCCTATTTATATTAATGCTTTTAATAAGCTATTAGCCTATTAAAGTTAAAGCTATCGCGGGCTATAAGCTAGTCTAACGCTATTAAGCACTATTAATATATAAAAGTGCTATCGCTATATAACTTAAGCCTTTAAGTTATTTAAAATAAGCGATATTAAAAAGCCGCTATTGCCTTAATATACTCTTATAGGATATATATAAGTTTTAGCTCTATTTAAATATATATTTATTTAGCGAAACCGAGCGATATAACCTTATTTCGTAAAACTATTTAAAAGTAATTATTTAGCCGAAACTAAGATAACTATTAATTAAGCTTAAACTACTATTTATATATACCTAAAACTTTTAAATTAATTAAATAAGGCTACTATATTCTATTATCTAAATATATAGATTTAATAGCTTTATAGCTATAGAAATAAACTTTAAATATAATAAATAAATCTTTATTTAAATAAGAAGTTTTTTTATTAAGGTAAAGAAGTATAAAAATAAATAATCTTTTCTATTTAAATAAATAGATATATTTATTATTATTTTAAAGATATATAATTCGGAAATTTATTTTAAAGAAATAGAGAAATTTATTATTTATAAGTTAAGAATTAATAATAAGCTAAAAAACGGATAAAAGGTTATAAGTTTAATATACTTTTTTAAAAAGATTTACCTTTTATTTAAATAAATAAAGCTTAATTATAGAAATATAATATAATTAAATAAAATTTAGTTTAAAAAATATATAATTATAGGTTTCTTAACCTTATACTTAAAAGAGATTTAATTATTATATTAATCTAATTTTTATATTAAATAATAGTTAATATAATTTTTAATCTTTTTATAAAGGTTTATTATTATAAATTATAATACTATTTTATACTATATTTATTAAATGCTAAAATAGTATTACTTATTATATATTTAAGCTATAATATCTTTATTTATTTTATTTATCTTATAGTAAAAGCTTTTAATTTATTTTAATAATTTAATAATAGATTTAAGCTTTAAAAGTTTTAAGCTAAGCTATATAAAAAGAGATATATATATTTAACTAATAAATCCCTTTAATTACTACTATTCTTTATTTATAAAAAGTAAGTATATAAATAAAGAAATATATCTCTTTATATTTAAATCTTATTTTTATCGATTTAGCCTTTTATTAAATAAAATTACTATTTAGCTAAAGGCTTAAAGTAGCTTATTTCCTTAAGATTAAACTTATCCTTAACTATAATATCTATTAATATATATAGCTTTTAAAGAAATAGAATAATATTTAATTTTTATAAATCTTAACCTTTATTTCATTATAAAAAGTTATTATACTTATAGTATAAAATTAAATATAAATATTTATTATTATTATAATTTAAGCTATTATTATTTAATAATTTAAAGGGTAAAGCTTAATTACTTTATTTTAAAGGATGTTTTATTTAAAAATATATTTAAGCCTTTTAAACTTATTAACTATCTTTAGTTTTCTATTTATTATATTTTAATAATAGATATAAAAACCTCTTTTTATAATTAAAGAAATTAATACGCTTTAAATAGAAAACTAAATCTATAAAATTCTTTTCCCTTAAAGCTTTTTCTTTAGCCTTTCTTATATTATTATAACCTTTTAATAATTTTAATAATTCCGGTAAATTAATTATTTTAAATTTAATAGCTATTCTTTTTAAAAAAAGAGGCTTATAATATATAATAGTTTAAAATTTATTATTATAATATTTTACTTAATAAAAGGTATATAAAAGAATATAATAAAAAGTATTAATAATTTATAATAAAACTTTTTTTAAAAAGTATTAATTTAAAATTAATAATTTAAAATAAATTTAATATAATTTAAATATTATTTTTATAATAATAAAATATATATTATCTTTTATAGGTTTTTAATAATCTCCCTTATAGCTATATCGGTAATATAATATTTAATAATAAATTTACTTATAAAATATAATACTTATTAATTATATATTTATATAATTGCTTTTAACCGGTTATTTTATTATACTTTAAATAACTCTTTATATAAACTTAGCATTTTATAGCTTAATATATTATTTAAAGAAGAAATATCTTATATTAAAAACGATATATTTAAAAAGCCTTTTAAATTTAAAATAGCTATAATAATTTATATAATAATAATAGCTCTTTAAAAACCTTTAAAGTTATTATTAATTAAATAAAGAAGCTATTTTAATTACTTATTACTTTAATTAAAAAGCTTATTTCTTAATTAAAAGAAATATTCCTTAATTAGAAAAAGAATCTTTTATTAAAAGTTATCTATATAAAGTATAAAAAGTTATAGTTACTATTTATTAAATATAGCTATAATTTTAAAGAGAAGATAAAATAAAATTTTTTAACCCTTATAAAGAAAGTAAAAAAAAAGTATTATTATAATATAATAAGTTACTTTATTATTTTATAATAGAAAAATCTTTATAGCTTCTTTAAATATATTTAACTATTATATTATAGTGGGGATAAGTTAAGATTTTAATATATATATTTAAAACTTTATTAAGTAAGTTTATAGCTATAATTAAAATAAATTATAAGTAAAGCCACTATATTTTATTATTTAAATATATAAATTTAATAGCTTATAAATAAGTATAAAAATAAACTTTATTTATAATAAGTAAATCTTTATTTAAATAAAAGGATTTCTTATTAAAGTAAAAAAGTATAAAAATAAAAACTTTTTTTTATTTAAGTAAATCGATATATTTATTATTACTTTAAAAATATATAAGGTTTATTTTAAAGAAATAAAAAAGTTTATCGCTTATAAAGCAAAAATAAATAATAAGTTAAATAGAAAAAGAAAGGTTAATTATTTAATATACTTCTTTAAAAAGGTTTACCTTTTATTTAAATAAATTAAAAAAATAAAATTTAATTATAAAAACGTAATATAGTTAAATAAAATTTAATTTAAAAAATATAATTATAGGTCTTTTAACCTTATATTTAAAAAGGTAAATTAAAAATATAGAATTCCGATATAGCACTATAGCGCATTAGTTAAGCGTTAAGGTATTCTTTTATATTAGTAATATAAAAAGGGGGTTTAAATTCTACTAGTGCTTTTAAACTTACTCTCCCTTTAGCGCGCCCCTTTAACATTAAAAGGGCGAGATTATTTACTTTAATTAATTCCTTATAATTATATACCTTTTATTATTAGTTACTATATCCCTAATTAATAGGTTTTTTTTCTTATATTATAAGTTTTTCTTTATTAAATATTTATAAAACCTTTTATAAAGTATTTAACGGTATAGCAAATACTTCTTATTATATAAAGGTATTTATTAAAGCTTAAATATAAAGTAAATAAGGTTTATAAAGAAAGAGAAAGCTATAGCCTTAACTTTAATTATAGTGTTATTTCTCTTACTTTATTATATTTTAAACTTTAAGTAAACGAAATTTAAAAGAAAAATAATTTATAGAATTCCGATATAGATATATTAAAAACCGGGTATAATATTATAAACCTTACTAGCTTAAATGCTATTATATTTAAATAAATTTAATTTATAAAGATTAGCTTTATTTTTAATATATAATAAGCTAAATTAACCTTTATTAATTAAAAACTTTAAAAGCTTAAAGTTTAAATTAAGCGGTATAAAGCTAAAAAGCGAAAAGCTATTTTTAACCCTAATAAAAAATTTATAAAAACTTATAAAATTTTATATTATAATTTATAAAATAGCAATACCTTTAATTAAAAAATTAAAGTTTAAAATATAGAGAAAGTTAAAGAAATTAAAGTTATACTTTAAAGTAAAGATAAAAATAAAATTAAAAATAATAAGCTATTTATAAAGGTTAAAGCTTATTTTAAAAGGTTATTAAAGGTATTATTATAATATATAAATTAAAAGAGTAAAATTAAAGCTTCGATTTAATAAATAAATTATTTATATATAACGAGAATCTATTTACTTATTGCTTTATAAAATTTATATATTTTAAGGGGTGCATTAGCAATTTAGCGTTTCCGCATTATAGGGGTTTCTAAATAGTGGGGTTACATGGTACTAGAGATAAGCAGAATCGAAGTTGTCCGAGACGAGAGTGGCAACTAGATATCATTAGATACGAGCTTAATTCACAACACGAATGAAATCAGCCCCGGCCAACAGTCGTGCCTACGCTGCTCGATAACGTGAGGACCTCGGGAAGTTTGCAGTCGCGGGCGTCTCGGATATTCACCCGGAAAGAACGGCACCTCGACAAATTCAACCCACATGCATAACACATAAAGCGTACCTCCTGCTTATGAATGAAGACGAACTACACACTTTTCTCCCGAAATCTTCTTACTTCTCACCATTTCCATGCCCGTCGTCACCTCAGCCAATCCAACCTTGGGAAGAAGCTTTACAGGGTGGTGTTTTAGTTTACCGTCATCAACTAGCTTCTGCGCCACCTTCCACAACCTTTGACCATAAGCACGCAGTTCATCGTCCGGGGGTCGACCATATGGAAGCGGCCACGTCGAGCCATCGCCGAAAATGGATGGTCCAAGAACCCAGTCGGTCTTAACAATTGCACGTGTTGCAGCTTCCGTTGAAAACGGATCCAAAGCGACGTACTTGCCACCAGCTCGACCAATGGCAGCGAAGCAGAAAGTAGTAGAATCAACCGTAGTAATGCAGTCAAGCGCGTACTTGAGGTTGTTCTTGGTGTAGCTTTTCTAATGAAAGACGAGCGGGTTAGTGAACACTGGAGTCTTATCTGCGAATAGGGTGTCAAACTTGCAATCTTAGCAACACATTCTGGTTCGTGGTAGTCAAAGGTCGCTTCGGCACCATAACCTTTGACTTGGTCTGCATTGTTCGGAGAGCAAGTTGCTATGGGGATCATATTTGCACTAGACTAGTCAGCATCCTCTTGGTTGAATTTCTAATGGGACTAGTCTTACAGTTTCAGGAGCTGAATAGCAATGGTTGCGGTAGCTGTACTGCCGCCATAAACGAGAACGTAGGCGGGCTTCTGTACCGGTGTGTCGGGCAGAGGCAGCCCCAAAAGTTTCAACGCGAGCCCTGCAGTGCTAATACCGGCACCGAAAGTAGCGCCTCCTTTGACTTAGCGGGGAGCACATAACAGTGGTAGTTCCGGCTTTTGGTGAGAGCGGGCGGGTGGGTGGGTGAGTGCTGACCTTGACCTGTGCTGATTGAATTCGGCAATTTCAGCCAAATTCCGCCAGCATTGATGTTATATTCGCCAAACGCTCCACGAAGAGGCTCGTGGGCATACATCGCATTCTGAGCGCCACAGACTCGATCCCCAATGTCCACCTCAGTGATCTCTGGCCCACGGGCAACGACCGTACCAGCATAATCAATGCCCAATATGCCCCCAGGAGTCACAAAAGGGCCGCGCATCTTGGTATCGCTGGGATTGATAGCAACGGCGTCCGTCCGGATTAAAAATTGGTGCTTCTGAAGCGCTGGCAGGGGCACATCGTTTCGGACTCGCACACGATCTCCGGCTTCAATAATCACTGCGTGATGAGTTGCAGGAAGTTTGAAGTGCTCGATCGATTCCATGTCTATTGAGGATTTCATGGAGTGCTAGCACATCCGTGTATAGATAAATGGATAGACAAGAGCGTTGCATGTCTAAGTTAGTTTCCCAATGCCATTCCTTCTTATGAGGGAGCTGTCGCCAATCCGCTGTGACTGTGGAACGGGCAGACTAGGTTTTCAACATTATATATTAATGCGAGATGCAGAAAAAATAGCAAGCCATCTAGCTTTATAAAAGAATTAAGTTTTAAAGAATACGTATATAATTATACTTTATTTTAACCCTTTTAAGTATAAAGTTAAAAAAAACTTATAATTATATATTTTTAAATTAAATTCTATTTAACTATATTACGTTTCTATAATTAAGCTTTATCTTTTTAATTTACTTAAATAAAAGGTAAATCTTTTAAAAGAAGTATATTAAATAATTAACTTTTTTTTTTCCTTTAACGTATTTTCCTTTAGCTTATTATTAATTCTTACTTTATAAGTAATAAACTCTTTTATTTCTTTAAAATAAACCTTATATATCTTTAAAATAATAATAAATATATCGATTTATTAAAATAAAGAAAGGTTTTTATTTTTATACTTTTTTACTTTAATTAAAAAAATTTTTATTTAAATAAAGATTTACTTATTATAAATAAAGTTTACCCTTTTAAATATAAGGTTAAAAAACTTATAATTATATTTTTTTTAAATTAAATTCTATTTAACTATTAACTATTTTATTTATTTAAGTTCCTCTATTAAGCTAGAATAATAATAAATATCCGAGAAGAATAAGGTATAATATATCTTTTAAATTAATATAGTAAGTTTTACTATATAGAACTTTTTATAATAACTTATTAATCTGCTTCTATAAGCCTATTTATAGTTAGAAGCCGCTATTCTGCGCTAATAGCTATAGCGTTAGGCCGCACCTAATTTATTTACACCGGTGCTTTTAATAAGCGTCGAGGTTAAAGCTATCGCGGGCTGCAAGCTAGTTTAACGCCGTTAAGCACTATATAAAAGTGCTATCGCCGTATAACTTAAGCAAGTTACTTAAAATAAGCAATATTAAAAAGACGCTATTACCCTAAAAGTTCTAGCTCTACTCTATAAATATATACCTATCCACTATAACCTTTTCTATAAGACTACTTAAAAGCAATTATTTAGCCTGCCGCGCAAAACCGAGATAATAGTTAAGCTTAAACTAGCACTTATATACGCTAAGTAAAGCTACTATATTCTATTGCTAAATATAGTTCTGGATATATAAATCTAATAGCTTTATAGCTATAAAAATAGATTTTAAATATAATAAATAAATCTTTACTTAAGTAAAAAGTTTTCTTATTAAGGTAAAGAAGCGTAAAGATAAGAAACCTTCCCTATTTAAATAAATAAATATATTTATTATTATTTTAAAGATATATAAAATCTATTTTAAAGAAATAAAGGAATTTATTACCTATAAAGCAATAATAAATAATAAGTTAAAGAAAGAACCGAAGGTTATAAATTTAATATATTTCTTTAAAAAGGTTTACCTTTTATTTAAATAAATTAAAGAAATAAAGCTTAATTATAGAAACGCAATATAGTTAAATAAAATTTAGTTTAAAATATATATAATTATAGGTTTTTTAACCTTATATTTAGGAGAGATTTTATTTAACTATATTATATTTCTATAATTAAGCTTTATTTATTTAATTTATTTAAATAAAAGATAAACCTTTTTAAAAAAGTATATTAAATAATTAATCTTTATTTTTCTATTTAGCTTATTATTTATCTTTATTTTATAGGTAATAAACTTCTTTATTTCTTTAAAATAAATCTTATATATTTCTAAAGTAATAATAAATATATCGATTTACTTAAATAAGAAAAGATTTTTATTTTTACGCTTTTTTACTTTAATAAGAAAACCTTTTATTTAAATAAAAATTTACTTATTATAAATAAAGTTTATTTCTATAGCTATTTATAATAAAGCTATTAAATTTATATATTTAAATATTATACTTAGTAATAAAATATAATAGCCTTACTTAATTATAATTTATTTTAATTATAGCTATAAACTCGCTTAATAGAGTTTTAAATATATATAAGTATTAGTTGGCACCGTGGCGCATTAGTTAAGCGTTAGGGTACCCTTCTGCACTAGCAATACAAAGGGTATAGGTTCGAATCCCGCTAGTACCTCCTTTTTAACCTGCCCTCCCTTTAGTGCGCCCCTTTAGCCCCGAAGGGCAAAACTATTTACCCCCCCCTTAACTAATTCCCTATAATTATATACCTATTATTATTAGTTACTATATCCCTAGCTAATAAGGTTTTTTCCCTATATTACAGGTTTTTCCCTATTAGGCGCCTATAGGGCCTTCCGGGAGGTATCTAACGGTATAGTAAATACTCCTTATTATATAAAGTTATTTACAGAAGCTTAAGTATAAAGTAAATTAAGGTTTATAAGGAAGGGGGAGCTATAGCCTAACTAAACTATAGCTTTCTTTTCTTTACTTATTGTATTTCTAGCTTTAAGAGATAGAATTTAAATAAGCTAAATAGTTTATATAAATATTAGTTTAAGCTTAATTAATAGTTATCTCGGTTTTATATAATAAGTTAAATAATTGCTTTTAAATAATTTTATAATATAGCGAAATAAGGTTATAATAAATATAAGTTTAAATAGAGCTAAAACTTATATATATTTTATAAAGTTAAAACGATAATAGCTTTTTAATATTGTTTATTTCGAGTAACTTATATATAAAGGCTTAAGTTATATAATAATAACACTTTTATATATTAATATTAATAATATTTAATAGCGTTAAATTAAGTTATTTATAGCTTATAATAACTTTAACTTTAATAAGTTAATAGCTTATTAAAAATACCGGTATAAATAAACGCGGCTTAATATTATAATTATTAATATAAAATAGCAGCTTTTAATTATAAATAAGCTAATAAAAGATTAATAAGTTATTATAAAAAGTTTTATATAATAAAACTTATTATATTAATCTTAAAAGATATATTATATTTTATTCTTTTTAAATATTTATTATTATTTTAGCTTAATAAAGAAACTTTAAAAAATAAAATAAAATAATTAATATATTAATATATTTATTATTACTTTAAAGATATATAAAGTTTATTTTAAAAAAATAAAGATATTTATTATTTATAAAGTAATAATTAATAATAAGTTAAAAGGAATTAAATTAAAAAGAAAGAGTTAATTATTTAATACGTTTTTTTAAAAGGTTTATCTTTTATTTAAATAAATTAAAAAAGTAAAGCTTAATTATAAAAACGTAATATAATTAAATAAAATTTACTTTAAAAAAATATAATTATAAATCTTTTAACTTTATACTTAAAAAAAATAAAATTAAATATAATATAAAAATATATAAAAATATATAAAAAAAGGTTTAATTAATTAAACTTTAAATAAATAATAACGTTTTAAGCTTAATTAATATTAATTAATATTAATTAATATTAATATATATCGACTATTTTATTTATTTAAGTTTCCCTATTAAATTAAAATAATAATAAATATTCGAAAAGAATAAAGTATAATATATCTTTTAAATTAATATAATAGGTTTTACTATATAAAACTTTTTATAATAATTTATTAATCTTTTATAAGTTTATTTATAGTTAAAAGCCGCTATTCTACGCTAATAACTATAGCGTTAAGCCGCGCCTAATTTATTTACGCCGGTGCTTTTAATAAGCGTTAAAGTTAAAGCTATTATAAGCTGTGAGTAACTTAGTTTAACGCCGTTAAGCACTATTAATATATAAAAGTGCTATCGCTATATAACTTAAATAAGTTACTTAAAATAAGCGATATTAAAAAGCCGTTATTACTTTAATCTTATAAAATATATATAGGTTTTAGCTTTACTTAAATATATATTTATTTAGTAAAACTAAGCGACTATTATAACCTTTTCTATAAAATTACTTAAAAGTAATTATTTAGCTTACCGTATAAAACCGAGATAACTATTAATTAAGCTTAAACTACTACTTATACACGTTTACTAAATAAGTTTATAGCTATAGTTAGAATAGATAAGTAAGGCCACTATATTTTATTACTAAGCATTTAAATGTGTAGATTTAATAGCTTATAAATAGCTATAGAAATAAACTTTATTTATAATAAGTAAATCTTTACTTAAATAAAAGATTCTTTTATTAAAGCGAAAAAGTGCGAAGATAAAAACCCTTCTTTATTTTAATAAATCGATATATTTATTAGCACCTTAAAGATATATAAGATTTATTTAAAAGAAATAAAGAAGTTTATTACTTATAATATAAAGATTTATAATAAGTTAAAGGGAAATAAGTTAAAAGGAAATAAAAATATTAATTATTTAATATACTTTTTTAAAAAGGTTTACCTTTTATTTAAATAAATTAAAGAGATAAAGCCTAATTATAAAAATATAATATAATTAAATAAAATTTAATTTAAAAGAAATATAATTATAAATCTTTTAACCTTATACTTAAAAAGAATATTAATATATATATATATAAGTTAACCGCTATATATTATATTTTTAATAATATAATTAATATTAATTAATATTAATTATATCGATTATTTTATTTATTTAAGTTTCTTTATTAAGCTAAAATAATAATAAATATTTAAGAAAAATAAAGTATAATATATCTTTTAAGATTAATATAATAAGTTTTATTATATAAAACTTTTTATAATAACTTATTAATTTACTTTTATAAGCTTATCTATAGTTAAAAGCTATTATTTTACGCTAATAGCTATAGCATTAAGCCACACCTAGTTTATTTACGCTAATACTTTTAATAAGCGTTAAGATTAAAGCTATTATAGGCTATAAGCTAATTTAACGCCGTTAAGCACTATATAAAAGTATTATCGCTATATAACTTAAGCTTTTAAATATAAGTTACTTAAAATAAGCGATATTAAAAAGCCGTTATTACTTTAATTTTATAAAATATATATAGGTTTTAACTTAAATATACACTTATTTAATAAAATTAAGTAATATAACTTTATTTTATAAAACTATTTAAAAGTAATTATTTAGCTTATTACGCTACCGAAATTAAAATAACTATTAATTAAGCTTAAACTATTACTTATATACGCTTAAAACCTTTAAATTAAATAAGGCTATTATATTTTATTATTTAAATATATAGATTTAATAGCTTATAAATAGCTATAGAAATAAACTTTATTTATAATAAATAAATCTTTATTTAAGTAAAAAGTTTTCTTATTAAAGTAAAAGAGTATAAAAATAAAAATATTTCTTTATTTTAATAAATTAATATATTTATTAGTATTTTAAAAATATATAAAATTTATTTAAAAAAAAATAAAAAAGTTTATTACTTATAAAGTAATAATTTATAATAAGCTAAAAGGAAATAAGCTAAAGGGGAAAAGAGATATTAATTATTTAATACGTTTTTTTAAAAAGGTTTACTTTTTATTTAAATAAATTAAAAAGATAAAGCTTAATTATAGAAATATAATATAGTTAAGAAAAATATAATTATAAGTTTTTTAACTTTATATTTAAGAGAGAATATTAATTATATAATTTATATTAAAAGTAACTTACTTTAAATTAATATTATAATTACCTTTATTATTTTAAATTAATTAAATTAATTTTAATTAATTAATACTTATAAATACTAATTTATATTAATTTATTTACTTTTTAAAGGTGTTAAGGTTATTAAAAGTTAATAGTTTTAATAAAAGTGTTTTATATAATAATTTATTTTATATAGTGATAAATCACGTTATTACTTTATCTATTTTATAAGATATATTTAAGTTTTAACTTTATTTAAATATATATTTATTTAGTAAAATTAAGTAATATAACTTTATTTTATAAAACTATTTAAAAGTAATTATTTAGCTTATTATATAAAATTAAAATAATTATTAATTAAGCTTAAACTAATATACGCACTTAAAACTTTATTAAGCGAGTTTATAGCTATAGTTAAAATAGATAACTAGATAAGCTTAGTTTAATATAGGGCTTCTAGATTTTAGCGTTTCCACATCATGGGGGGTGCCGAATGGTGTACTTGCATGGTAGCTGCGGAAGGTAAAAGGAGGATGTTCACCGCCCCAAACCGCCCCTGGGCTGACCCCTCTTGGAAACTAATCGCACACAAGCTGTCGACGAGGAAATCATATCCACCCAAGTGATTTCCTAAGGGACCTAATGGGGCCTTCTGTCTGGGGACTTCAGCGGGAGGCTAAACATTTATAGTCGGTTGCTGATACAGTACGGCTGCCGGTGTTGACTGCCTACATGGTTGTCTATTTTCTGAAGTGTGTAGAATCTACCTCATATCGCAGTTCTCCCTTTTAATGTATGAACGGAGACAACTGCCGTCGGGGTTGACTTAGTATAGGCACAAGAAACATGCTTCGCAATTTGAAACAGCTGCAGGCTTCGTCACTCAAGCCTTTGCGCGATTTATACAAGCAGCTGAAGCCCAGTGGCTAAGCATCTTGGCTGCACTCGAATGTTTTGGGCACTCTGGCTCTAACAGGCTGCTGTGCTTGTCTTCTGGGCCGGCCGGTAGTACCCGTTTATTAAAGTGGGAAGACTCGTCCTGGCAGGCTCTCGACGTGTCTCGAGTCACGTCAAGACGGCCAAGACTTTGATTAAATCGGCCGGTCTCGACGATCTATGCCACTTTGTGCAAAGCCAAGCCTCACTTCTAAAGCTGCCACAAACCGCATGAAACGCCAGGAACAGACATTGGCGTCTGGACCCGATAACACGCTATCCGAATCCACACCTTGACTAGGGATGTCCAACATTGGGCCAAACTGTCTTGTGGAAAAGAAAATATAAAGTATCAATGCCCCAGGAGGGACTACAACAACTTGTAACATTCCTAATCCTCCAACTAAGACGACTTTTCACCCTTACGATCCTACTACAGCATTTAAAATTCTCTGAGGTACTAGCAGCAGTGTCGACTCGATAGCCTCCAAAATGCAGACTTCAATCATCGCGACCCTACTCACCCTAGCCGTTGCAACCACCGCGCAATTCGCCGGTCCCTGCACCAATGCCGCCTGTGGTGAGTCGAGACAGGTCTGTGGTGCAGGCCTAGTCTGCGTTGGATTTCCCACGTTGGATGCAGCCACCCGCAAGGGTTGCACGTGCAGTGGTAAGTTGTCGACCGTTCAGAGCAAAGCCCAACGTCCAATGCTAATCCCAATCTGCACACAGAGATCTAACATACATTGGTGATCTCAAAATCTATGAACGCCATCAACTACATCGGATACCATGGCGTCAAGTTCGCGACCCGGCGAACAGATAGCTTGGTTGTGTGGTTCACAGCCTGGCAGCCTGCATAGGGCGTTGCATCTATACTTGCGGAATCATGAATAGCAAAAGCGAGGATGAATGATTGCACAACGCATATTGTCATGACCATACAGATACTTTAAGTCAGCGATATTTATCTGATTACAAGAAGTCTCCAAACGGAATAGGACGCGAGCACTGGTTGTGATTTTGAAGACAGACATTGGTCTTTAAGGACGGATATCACTAGCCAGCGAGCGGGCTATGTAACAGTATGAAGCATCATTAGACAGAGGTTGTCGTTCATCCCAACCGCTAGCGATTATTTCACTCCACTCTTAATCATATTCGTTCGTAATTTTCCGTGGTGCTCGCCTTGTCAAAGTTTGAACGGCCATTGGATTGCTGGTGCCACAATGGGCGCAGGCCAAACCATGGACAAGAGGTCGCTCAAAAGTGGAACCCACGGCTTGGCCAACTTCAATCACCTAGGTCCGATTATTTAGGAGGCAAGGCAACAAAGATTCATCGAGCGAGGAACCAGAATGCGGTGGACAGGGAAGAGGAAAACGCCAGGGGAAAAAAATCAAAACATACAACAACGGGTGTTTGCTGATCGTCACTCACTTAACTACTAATCTAGCGATCACAGGCTTAATCATGGGAGAGCAGATGGGATCCCGTTTTTTCCCCTATCTATAGCTGTATACGCTCAATTCTGTGCAAGCTTTTCTTTATATAGACATTAGTCTTGGCCTTACTTACCGGAAGCCATAGCACTTTTTGTTCTTAAAACATGATATAACATACAGGGATACTATCATTCCATCCCAAGCCCAGGCGAAAATCATTTCATATCAAAACGCTATATAAGTGGACAATTAAATGCGTGTGAAGTTTTGCAGATTATTACCCAGACACCTAGGTAGGTTTGTCATGATGACACTTGCACATGTTTTCAATTTTGTCTGCACTCCACCGCTTCGTGCCCAAGAAAAAAAACAGAATCAGTGTGAACTGGGTCCTGCCGTGCTTCTGTTTCAGTAGGATATTCGCAGGTGTTGAGAATGTCCCAATGCATACGGATAATTGGTACAAGGTCCATAGGAATTGATCTCTTCCATATTCTTGACGTTTTCGTAGCAGCTTTTATCGGAATGATGAAGGGACAATCGAGGAGCCATTATGGCATCCAAGATGTGTGCTATGACAGCATCGAGGAGGAGCGAGAATCTTTAGTTTCTCTGAGCACGGATCCCGATATCGAGCATTATCTTCTGTACCTTCTCTAAGGCCAAAGCGTCAGGAAACTGAATGTCTCATAATGTATTGCACAGTACCGGGGCATGCATATCAAGTATCCAATCTGGTCCCATTTCGACTGCCTCCAAGCCGCCCAAAATACTCGCTGAAACGGGTGTATCAATGGCACATATACGTGCCCAAGTAACATGGCAATGTCTTTAATATGCTGTTTGGCTTACATCACGAGGACTCGAGAGCTAATGGGTCGCAGACAGGTTTAAGGTCACTAATGTGAAGCCCGAGCATCTTGTTAATATAGAACTTGAAAGTCAAACGACACTTTTGATGTGTATATGCTAGAATGGACCCTATAAACAAGCCGAACCCCAGATACATATAAACAAGCCGGTGCGGTGCAATTTCCCAGAGATTTTCTTCTCTTGCCGCACTTTTCCCACTATCGAACTCCCACGAGACTATCTACTGTATACCCCTTTACTTGGAAGGGGGACCACCGCCGCCGCCGCCGCCAGAGGCAGAGTTGGCTACACCACCAGACTCGTAGTAGAATGCGGCAGGAGTGACGGTAACTACTTCTCTCAGTGGCGTTGATGCCAAAAGCAATCCATACAAACAAGCCATCAGCCAGCTCGTCACCGAGGTAGATAAACTCAAAGAAGGGGTCGACGCCCTCAGTGGCGACCTCCTCGGCCAGGATGCTGTCGTTGGCGTTCGTGGTGATCACTTGGGTGTTGTCACTGTAGGGTGCAATATCGTCGGCAGCGTAGATGAGGTCCTGGTCGAAGAAGGCCTGGCCGACGTGGCTGGAGGTAACCTCACTGCCGAGGGTGCCATTGGGGTAGACAGTGGCATTGGTGTGGATCAGAATGTGAATGTGAGTGGCACGGCTCGTGTAGTGACCGGGGAAGGTTGACTCGAACTGGGCCACACCATCGGCATCGGTGGACTGGATGCCGCGCAACCAGGTCTTGTCGATGTTGGTCTCGTCGCTGCTGTCGCCGTTTCCGGAGGCGAAAACACTGGAGTACACACCGGTCGAGTTGCAGTGCCACATCTCAAGGTAGACGTTGGGCACTGGCTCGCAAGTGTTGACATCGATGAACTGGTAGTCCAAGACAGTGTCGATTCCCTGCTGGGTCTCGCGGATATCCCTTCGGATGTACTCGCCACCGACATAGTAGGGATCCTGTGTAACATCGGGGGTCAGGATGCAGGACGCATTGCCGGCGAAGACGGTCGATGCGTCGGTATTGGCGGTGTAGCCAAGGTCGGTGGCGTTGTGGTCGGTAGCGAGGACGGTGTCAAGGTCCCGCTTTGACTTGAGGCCACGCTTGGCGCGGGCGGCCTCGGCGGTCCGCTCGCGACGGGCGGCGTTCCTAGCCTCGGGGCCGCGGGCCTTGAGCTTAGCAGAGCAGTGGCTAAGGTCGCGGGCCTGGGCGTTGGCCATATAGTCGCGGCGCTCTTGCAGCTCGTCGGCTATCGAGTGGCCGGGGTGAGCGGCGGCCGAGCCGGCGAGGACGGCCGAGATCAGTGTGTTGGTGAAACGCATCTTACCTAGGTATTGATTGAAAACAATTTCGGATGCTAAAGAATGGAGAGCAAGTGGCTTGTGTGGCTGAAAGACTGCGATAAAAAAGAGAATGGCTGAAGAGAATGCTGTGTTGTGTGGGAGTGTGTTTGATGCGAGAGTGTGGTGGTGAGTGACTCCAAACACAATGATGACCCGAGGCCATCGCCATGTCTTAGAGACATGTCTCTCTCTCCCCCCGTCGTCGACCCGTTACGCGTCCTGTGGGCTATGATATCAACTTCATTGCGGCTGCTTCCGCAATCTATTGAGGAGTTGGAAGGCGTCGAGGGACATTTCTGTGATTTAAGTAAGCCGTACATATGTAGCCTCGGTCCAGAGACTGTCGGGCACGACGAGTGCCAAGCCTTGCGTACGCGGACGGGAAGCGGGCGGGTCCCACGGGACAGAATCGCCTACATGGCAACGCCGAGATTTTCTACATTAACGATATGCTGGGTCCCGATTTGCAGGATTTTGATGCGGATTGGCTGCTACCAAACGTCAACACACGTCAGCCCCGGGACGTGGGATATCTACGCCCTCCTTCTCCGGGGATGCCCAATCGTTGAGCATCACTTCTCCGGGGTTCGTGTGCCTGGCACTGTCTGCAGCGAGATTAGACTACAGTACCTGTCGCAAGCCTACAAGGCTCTGACATTGGCCTCGATGCTCAACGCACATGGTAGAAGAACAGATAGAGACGTCGGCATGGACCTTGAGGTCCTCACGAGCTGCATATGCATGAATCATTACCTCGGCACCAAGCTTCTGAAGACATAAATGGAAGTGACCAAACGTTGAGGTTCCTACGGACGCCCTCTGTTGCGGCCACGAGACCAATTATTTGCGCTGTTTGATGGGCAAAGGGCTAGGCTAGGGTTGAGTGAGGACTTACTGCTATTTTAGTGGAGCAGCCTCCAGACCTGGCTTTGGTTTATTTTAGCAAATCGCCTTGGCCAGCTGTGGGATCTATCCGGCCCACAAGAAAGCACCAGATTCTTTTGGTCTTCTCATCACCTACATACCTACATGTGTAGGTACGAAGAAGGTCTGGCCTCATCCTGCAGGACCCTGCGGCTGGCTGATGAGCGATGGGCCTGAGTGCAGTGGCCAGCCCCCATTCAATTATTGCCGTGTTGCGGTCTATGCATGTGCTCTACGCGCTTCTCATATCAACTGGCGTGTACGTGGCCTTCCTGGCGAGGCTCGTTGTTCCGTCGGTTCAGAGACAGGTCATCTACCTTCACAGTGTCACCCAGACCTTGGGGTCAGGATCTCAACGTTCCTGAGCAATGGGGCTTCCTGCACAATCAAGCCACCCCCTTCGCTCTTGACACACCAGACGGGGAGACACTGCATGCCTGGCACATCTTTGCCCCTAGGGCTCTATCGACGGTATGAAGAACGGACTCTGACGGAACCGTCCGGAATTGCGCACCATAGACTTTAAGAAAAGGCTGGCTTTTGCATTGCTGCGGGATGATCCTGACTCGTTGTTGGTTCTGTATTCAGGATCTCTCGCTCCGGCATCCCTTACCCAGGAGTAACTTATAGCAGCCCCTAGCGTACAGGGTAACCGTTACCCGCCCCCCGCATTACCCTACTAAAAAACCGCCGCCCCTACTATAAGCCGCCCCTGCCTTTTAAGCCTCTAGCTACTAAATAAGGCTTAAAAGTTAGATTTTTAAGCCTAGGTAATAGGGCAGATATAGCATCTTTCCATTATAAAAAAAGGTATACCTATAGCCTTAAGCCCTATAACCCCTTTAATAACCCCCTTTCCCCCTATTTTTCCTAAAGTTAAGGGCTTAGCCGGATAATAAAAAACCGTTTATAAAAACAGTAAAATTTAATCCCTTAAGAAATATAAAAGGCTATCTCCCTTTAATTTTTTATTTTACTTAATTTCTTTTTTTTTAATTTTTTTTATTATTCTATTTTCTTTTTTTAATACCCGCCTATTTTACCTTACTTATAGCTAATTAACTATATTAATTAATATTAATTACTTATAAAAAGCTAAAAGGTAAAAAAAGCAGCTAAAAATATAAAATAAAACTAAAAAAATAATAAAAATATTATATAAAAAAAGCTTAACCGCTATAAGCCGTAAAAATACTTATAAAGCTATTAAGGATTAAGCTAAATTACCGCTAAAGCTAAAGCTTTAATTAAAATCTAAGCTTAAATCCGAATTAAAGCTTAAGCCTATTAACTAGCTTAAGCTTATTTAAAAGGTTTTTATTAAAAATAAAGCTATTACTAACCTTTAATTTATAAAAAAATACTTTAAAGTTAATAAAAAACCTTTTATATTAATATCTATCCCTTATATTTTTAAATACTTAAAGAAAATTATATAAAAAATTAAATAAAAGCTAGCCTTAATTTAATATAAGTTTTAAAAATATAACTTATTATTAAATTTTAGCTTTTAGCCCTTATATTATATTTAAAATATTAATAATAATAGCTTTACCTTAAAATAATAAAATAACGCCTTTAATATTCTTTAGCTTATTAGCTTAAAGCTATAAGTATTAATTAATAAAAAATTTATTAATAACTTAAACTTTATTAAAAAGTATTTTATTAAATAACCGTTTTTACCCTTTAATAGCTATAAAGAAAATTATTAAAAAGCTTAATTAAATTCTTAGCCTAAAATATTAAAAATATATATTTATTAACCCTCCTAGGTATAAGATTAAAAAACCTATAATTATATATTTTTTAAACTAAATTTTATTTAACTATATTATATTTCTATAACTAGGCTTTATTTATTTAAATAAAAGGTAAACCTTTTTAAAAAAGCGTATTAAATTTATAACCTTTTATCCTTTCCTCGGCTTATTATTAATTCTTAACTTATAGGTAATAAATTTCTTTATTTCTTTAAAATAAATTTCCGAGTTATATATCTTTAAGGTAATAATAAATATATCTATTTATTTAAATAAAGAAGGTTATTTATCTTTATACTTTTTTACCCTAATAAGAAAACTTTTTATTTAAATAAAAATTTATTTATTATATTTAAAGTCTATTTCTATAGCTATTTATAATAAAGCTATTAAATTTATATATCTAGATAATAGAATATAGTAGCTTTACCTAGTTAATTTAAGGGTCTTAGGCGCGTATAAGTGCTAGTTTAAGCTTAACTAGCAGTTATCTCGGTTTTAGCTAAATAATTGCTTTCGAATAATTTTACGGAAAAGGTTATAATAGATAGGTATATATTTATAAAGTAAAGCTAAAACCTATACATATCCTATAAAAGTATATAATTAGGGCAATAGCGGCTTTTTAATATCGCTTATTTTAAGTAACTTGCTTAAGTTATACGGTAATAGCACTTTTATATATTAATAGTGCTTAACGGCGTTAGATTAGCTCGCGGCCCGCAATAGCTTTAACCTCGACGGGCTAATAGCACTAGTATAAATAAACTAGGCGCGGCTTAATGCTATAGCTATTAGCGCAGAATAGCGGCTTTTAACTATAGATAGGCTTATAAAAGATTAATAAATTATTATAAAAAGTTTTATATAATAAAACCTATTATATTAATTTAAAAGATATATTATACCTTATCCTTTTTAGATACTTATTATTATTTTAGCTTAATAAGGAAACTTAAATAAATAAAATAGTCGATATATTTATTAATATTAAACTTATATAAATAAATCTTAATATAAGCGATTTAATAATTATATAGCTTACCTTAAAATAAGTTTTTTTAAAATTCTTTTATAAGAAATTAATATTAATTTATATAAATTTTTAAATTTTAAATTCTTTTTACATATAATAAATAAAATTATATTACCGATATCTTTTTATTTTTTATAATTAATTAATATTAAATAATATTAATTAGCCTTTATTATTTTATATATTTTTAATAATCGATTAATACTAAATAATATTAATTAGCTAGCTACTTTTATATATATTTATATTATAAAACTATTAGCTAGCTTAAATATTTATTAAAAGCTTTATTCTTTTATATAAATTTATATTAATTAATTACCTTAATTATTAACTATTATTCTTTATATCTAGCCGATATAAAAAAAGAAAGCTAATTAAGATATATATTTATTTAACCTTTATATTCTTTAATTCTATTTATTATATTAAGTTTATAAAGTTTTAAAGCTTATAATTTATAATAGCTAATATTAATAAATAGTTTAAAAAGTTAATTAAAGGTTATTTAAATATTAAAATATAAGCTATTTTTAAGCTTATTTTTTAAAATAAGAATAAGCTATTATATATTATTTATAATAATAATTTAAGCTTAAAGCTATTTAATAAAATCTATATAAATTAAATTATTAATATAGCTATTTTAAAATACCTTATTTAATACTTAATAAATAATACTAAAAATATTAATAATATAAGGTAATATTAGTAATATAATTTTAAACCGGATTATTTTTAAAATTTCTTTTATAATAACCTATTTAGGGGTATTATAATATATTTATTATATATATAATAAAAATTAAATTTTAATAAAAAGAAAAGAAAAGTATATAAATTCGGATAAAACCTTAATATATAATAAAGATAAAATTTAAAGGTATATTAAAGCCGGTATAGCTAATTATAATATTTACCTTATAAATAATAGGTTAATAAATATTTTATTGGAAAATATAATATAAATAGCTATTTAAAGCCTTTAAAATATTTTAAATAAAAAGTAAAAGATAATTAAAGATAAATATAATAGCTAAAGCTTTTTTAAAGATATAATAAATATTTATAAGTACCTTTAACGCTATATAAAATATTTTACTTAAATATAAAAATATAATTTTATTAGCTAAGCTATTATAGGTAAAGGCTACCGGGGCGCTATTACCTTTAATATAAATATAATAAATATTATAAATTATATCCCCTTTATTAATTATAAAAATATATAAGCCGTTATTAAAAAGCTTTATAAGCGGGGCTTTTTTATAAAACTTAAAATAACTATTATATATAGGAAAAATATTATAAAGGTTTTTTAATTTCTATTTTTTAATCGATATAATATTAAATAATATTTAATAATAAAAAAAGCTAAAAGTAATATATTTAACTAGATAATTAAAAAAGATACCTTATTTAATAACTTATTTATTAATAAATAATATAAAATAAATATTATAAATTATTATATTATATTCTCTTTATTATCTCCCTACCTTTTTATTAAAATTAATTTTATTTAAATAGCTTATAGCTTTAATATATTTAAGGAAAATATTAAAAAAATATTAAATATATTAATTTATATATTAATTAGTAGGATAAAGCTAATAATACCCCTTTAAACCTTAATAGCTATAGCTTAATAGCTTTTTAAATAATTAATAAATCTTTTAAATAAAAAAATAATATTTATTAGCATTAAATAATATAAGCCTTTAGCCTTTATTATACTTATATTAATTAATATTAATTAGCTTTTAATTAAATAAACTATTTTTATTATAGCTATATAATTATTTATTACTTATTAACCCGCCTTATATAATAAATATTTATATTTTATACCTTATAACTTAAAGCCCCTTATATAGCGCCCTTTTAACTAATAAAGTTAATATTAATAAAATTATAATTTTTATAATAAAATATAAGCTGATAATTAACGCTTATATTACCTGCTTTAAAGCTTTTAAGCTTATTAAAAAAAACTTTATTAAAGGTATAAAGCTAAAATAAGTAATACTTAATATTATTTTTATACTAGCTAATATTATAAAGTAATATTATAATAAGATATACCTTTATTTTCTATTTAATACTTTTTATATCCGAGTTTTTTATAGCTTTTTAAATAATATTAATTATAATTTAAGCTTTTAAAAAGTAATAATATTTATTTAATAACTAATAATAGAAATATAGCTAGCCGCCGATAAATATATTAAAACCTTATAAATAAGCTATAAATAAGTTAAATAAAAGGGTTAATATAAATTAATATTAACCCCTTTACTTATAAGCTATAAATTTATTTCCTTTTTTCTTATATAAATTAATATTAATTAACCTTTTATAAAAGCCTTTTATTAATATTTTAATTTTAAAATATATATAAGTTATAAATTATATTTTATTTTACCTTTATCTTTTACCTTTTTAAAAAATTATAAGTTATAGCTTATATAAATAAGAAAATTAATTAGCTTTATATAGCTAGCTTATAAAAGCTTAATACTTATAACCTTTTTAAAATATTTAATAAAAAGTAAATAGATTTTATTTAATAAATAATAAAAGATATTTACCGCTTTATTAAAGTTAAAGAAAAGTTAGCCCTTTAAATAGCTTAAGTTAATAGCAGCTAATAAGGTAAGTAAAATAATAATAAGTATAAAAAGAATAACTTAAGGCTTTAAAGCTTTTAAAAATAAAAAGGGTATACCTTTAATTATACTAATAAAGGCTTATTTAATAATAATAATAATTCGATTAATAATAATATAAATAATAGCTTAACGGTATATAAAATTATTTAAAAATCCGCTATAACGTAATATATTTCTAGAGATATAAAGGCTTATTTTTTAGCTATTTTATTTTAAAATAGTATAAAAAGTATATATAAAGGTAAGAATAATATAATATATAAGAAAATTATTAAGTTTTACTTTTATTATAAGCTTATAATTTTTTTTAATAGCTTTTATTTTTAATATATTACTTATAATAAGTATTAAATTATTTAAAACCCTTATATAGCTTAATTATACTTTATTTATATATTTATTAAAGCCGCTTATAATAACCTTAATAATAAGCTTTAAAACTTAGCCTTTCTATTATTAATATTAATAATACTAGCTATTAATAAACTTATTAATTATTATAAGCTAATAAATATAATTTAAAAAAATATAAACTTATTTATAAATTTTCTTATTATAATTAATATTAAGAAATATAATAAAGATAGCATTATAATATATATCTTAAAAAGCTTACTTAATATATATAAAGTAAAGCTTATAAAAGTTTAAATTAAATATTATTAGCGCTAATAGTAGCTATCCTTTAATATTTAAGCTATAAATATAAAAAATAATACCTTTAATATAAATAAAATAGCTATTTAAGCTATATTAAAATATATTAATATATAATAAGAAATAAATATTATTTTTTAGCTTTTTAATTATACCGATAAAAGTATATAACTTATATATTTATAGGATAGTATTCCTTTTTATTTTATTAAAATATATAAGTTAGCCTTTTATATTCTTAAGCTTAAGATAAACTATATTTTTAATAAATACTTTTAAAACCTTAAAGCCGGTAATAATAAAGGCGGCGGGCTTATTAACCTTTTAATAATTATTTTCTATATTAAAATTTATTATATTATTAAGATAACCGGTAAATAATTATTTAAAAATAATAAAGGCTATATAAATAATAGCTTAATTTATATATTTAGTATTATATTTATAAACTTATTTAGCTTTAAGATTATATATTAAAAGAATTTTATTAGCTAATATTTAATTAAAGCTATATTTAATAAGCTAGCTTATTTAAATAAGCTTATAAATACTTAGCTTAAAAAAGCTTAATAAAGATTAAAAATGCTATTTATAATTAATATAATATTTTAAAGCTTAAATTAACTTATTTTAAAGCTATTTTATAAAATACCGGTAATAATAAGCTATTATATATTTAGCTAATTAAGCTAAGTAATAACTTATATAACTTTATTTTTTATAAATAAAAAACTATTTTTCTATATATACTTATTTAATTACCGGTTAATATTTATATATTATACCTTTATAATAAATATATATAAAAGTATAAAAGAATATTAATTATAATATTTACCTTTTAAAAGTAATTATAAATAGCTTTAAATATTAATTAATATAAATTAATATAGGTATTTTTAATAGCTGCTTATATAAATTAATATTAATTATTTTCCCTTTTTATTTTTCTTTTTTTTAATAATATATTTTCTTTTTTACTATTAATTAAATCTAATTAATATTAAATAATATTAACCCCCTTTCCCTTTATAGTTATTTATATTAATTAATATTAATTAAAATATTTATTTAGCTTAATTATTAATTTTATTTTATAATAATTAAACTTCTTTTTTTAATTTTTTAAAAGATATCTTTAAATATAATCTTTATTTATATTAATATAATAGCATTTAAAAAAGCTTTTACTTTTAGCTAATTTAATAACCTTAGCTTTACTTATAATATACTTTTATTAAATATTATAATAAGCTTTATTAGCTTAAACTTATATTACTTATACTATTTCGGAATTTAAATATAAATACTTTAAAGCTTTAATAGCTTTACTTAATATCTTAACCGCTTTATTTATTTAAAGTAAATTTAAATAATTATTTAAGTTATTTTAATAATTAATAATATTATTTATAATCTTTTAAAAAATAAAATATATAATAAAAAAGTTTAAATATTATTTATTATATTTAAATTTCCTTTATAAATAAATATATTAATATACCGGAGGTTAATTATATATAAGATACTTTATATATTATAAAGCTAGCTATCCCTTCTAGGTATAAGGTTAAAAAACCTATAATTATATATTTTTTAAACTAAATTTTATTTAACTATATTATATTTTTATAATTAAGCTTTATTTATTTAAATAAAAGGTAAACCTTTTTAAAAAAGTATATTAAACTTATAACCTTCTATTCTTTTTTCGGCTTATTATTAATTCTTAACTTATAAATAATAAATTTCTTTATTTCTTTAAAATAAATTTCCGAGTTATATATCTTTAAGGTAATAATAAATATATTTATTTACTTAAATAAAAAAGGTTACTTATCTTTATACTTCTTTACCTTAATAAGAAAACTTTTTACCTAGGTAAAGATTTACTTATTATATTTAAAGTCTATTTCTATAGCTATTTATAGTAAAGCTATTAGATTTATATATTTAGATAATGGAATATAATAGCCTTACCTAATTTAAGGGTCTTAAGCGCGTATAAGTGCTGGTTTAAGCTTAACTATTATCTCGGTTTTAGTGGCGCGGCAGGCTAAATAATTGCTTTTAAGTGGTCTTATAGAAAAGGTTATAGTGGATAGATATATGTTTAAGCAGAGCTAGAACCTTAATTAGGGCAATAGCGGCTTTTTAACATCGCCCATTTCAAGCAACTTATACCTAAGTTATACAGCAATAGCACTTTTATATACTAATAGTGCTTAACGGCGTTAGATTAGCTTATAGCCCGCAATAGCTTTAACCTCGACAGACTAGTTTATATTAAGGCTAATAGCACCGGCGTAAACAGGTGCGGCTTAATACTATAGCTATTAGCGCAGAATAGCGGCTTCTAATTATAGATAGGCTTATAGAAGATTAATAAGTTATTATAAAAAGTCCTATATAGTAAAACCTACTATATTAATTTAAAAGATATATTATACTTTATCCTTCTCGGATATTTATTATTATTCCAGCTTAATAGGGGAACTTAAATAAATAAAATAGTCGATAAAGCTAGCTATTTTATTAAATAATTTAAAATATATAATATATTAATAAAGTTTTTAACTTTACTTTAACTATTATATATAAATATATTATATTTTATTATATATTTACTTAATTATTATTTCGAATATTTAAAAATAAGCTTTTTATAAGTTATAAAAACTTATTTAAAAGTTATAAAAAAATATTTCCCGGCCTACTTTTTCTATAAAAAAAAATATATAAAAATAAAGCTATACTCTTTATTAAACCTTTTTAAAATAAGTTTAAAGCTATTATTATATTAGCTAAAATAAAGTAATAGCTATTTTAAAATATAAGGGATTTTATATTAAAAAAGAAATTTAATAATATATAAAAAAGATAGAAAACCTTTATAATTTTTAATTTAAATAAAAAGTAAAATAAAAAGGGTATAAAGGTTAAAAAAAAGTATAAATAAAATAATAATAGATAAAGCAGCTTTAAAAGTAAAAAGAATAAGAAATTTAACTTAATTATTATTAATAATAATAATAAGAGTAATATTTAATCTAGCTTAATAAAATTTAATATATTAATATAGCTTATTAATTAATTAATTAACCGATTAATTATTATATATTATAATTAATATTTATTTATATTAATAAAAATCTTAAGAATTATTACTTTTTTTATATTATTTAATATTAAATTATCTTTATTTTTAAAATACCCTTATTATCCTTAAATTAATTATTAATATTATAAGCCCTATTATAAATATAAGCTTACCCCTATAATAAAATATTTATATACCTTATTTTAGCTTTATAGTTAATTATTAATATTATAGCTAGCCCGGGCCTTTATAGCCTAGCTTTATAGCTAATTATTAATATAGCTATTAACTTAAGCCTTTTTACTTTAACCTTATAGCCGATTAATAATATAGCTATTAGCTTAAGCCCCTTTATTTATTTAAATTTAAGCTAAGCTTTATATAATAGCCGCCTAGTTTACTTTACTTTTTTATTATCTTTTATTTCTATTTTAATATATTTATTAGCTTTTAATTATATTTTATTTAAATATTATTAATTATACCGCCTTTATTATTATTTACTTATTTAAATAATTATAATTTTATAATAATTACCTTCTTTATTTTTATTTATTCTTATTATTTTTAAGCTAATTAAAATATTATATAAAAAAGTAAAGTAAATATTTAATAATTAAATAAAAAAGGTAATAGATATAATAATAATTATATTACTTATAAAGCTAAATATTAATTATTTTAAAAATAATAATAAGATAAGGCTTTAAAAGGCTTTTAATATTAACTTTATAAAATACCTTATTTAAATATAAAGTTTTATACCCTTAAATATATTTAAAGCTTATAGCTTTAAATAAAAGAAATAAATAATAAATAAGCTTAATAATATAAGGTAAAGGATTTATATAATTAAGTTTAGCTAATTATAATAATTCTTTTTACTTATTTAATAATAATATATTAAATAGAAATTTCTATTTATATTTAATAATTAGCCCTTAAGCTATTAATTATAAGTAGTTAATAAAAAGCCCTTTTTAGCTAACCTTATTAATAAAAAAAAAAGCTTTTATTTTTTATATTTAATTAAATAATCCTTTATATATTTAAATTAGGGAAAAAGCTTAAAAAAGCTCTTATTTAAAATTTATAAAAGATATAAAAAGCTATAATAGCTACCTATATAATAAAGCTAATAGGTATAATATTTATTAATAGCTATAAGGGTAATAAGATATATAAGTTAAATAATAAGTTAATATTTAATATAGCTATATTAAAGGCTAAAGCCTTAGCTAAAAAAAAGAAAAAAAGAAAAAAAAAGAAATAAAGGTAAACCTTTATTAAAAGAATTAGCTATATACTTTATATTTAAGTTTTATATATATAAGTAATATAATATAGTTATTATTAAGCTATATATAATATAATAAATAAAGGAAATAAATTTATTACCTTATTTATATAATATAACCCTTTAAGGTATATTTTTAATTTTTTAAAGAAATCTTTTTATTTATAAAAAAAAAGTTTATAAACTATTTAATAAAAATAATTAAAAATAAATATATTACTAATTAAATTCTTAATACTATTTATACTATAAAATAGCTATTAATTAAGAATAAAAATATCCTAGATATTTAGCTATAAGCTTTAATAAACCTTTTTATTATTAATTATATACTTTTTTATTTAAATAATTAGCTAGCTATTAAGCTAGCTAACTTCTTTTACTTTAAACTTTTAAAAAAAGATTTTATATAAAGTAATATATTACTTTAAACGCTTATTCTTATAATAAACTATAATAAAATTAATTAGTTTAAAAAAGTTTAATATAATACTTATTTATAAAATAAAAACCTATTTATTTATATAATTAGCTAGCTAGCTTTTTAGCTATTTTATTAATAATAAATAAAAAGTAAAAAAAGGTTTTTAAACCTATTAAATTTAAAGCTATAATATAAAATTAAAATCCTTTAAAAAAATATTATAAAATTAAATTATATTATTTCGGTTTAATAACTTTTAAAGTATTTTAATATTATATTTAATATTATTAATATTTAAATTTCTAATAGCTTTTATATTCTATATAAAGTAAAAGCTTTAAATATAAATAATAATAATATCTTTAAAGTCTTAATTTATAAAATAAGCTATTAAAATTATAATATTATAATAAATTATTATTTATTTAACCTTATATTTAATTTTATATATAGCTTTATTAGCTTTAATTATTAATATACCGGTATTTATATTATTAAATATACTTTAATTAAGCTATTATAAAAGCTTTAATATTAAATTTAGCCGAAGCTAAACCGGTAAGCTTATAAGTAAAATATATATATAAAAAATAAGGTATAAATATCTTTATTATAAAATACCTTTTAACCAGTATTTTTATAAAGATAATATTATAGCTATAGAATATATTTTTATAAAATATTACCTTTTTCTTTAAAAAGGTTTTTATTTATTTTATTTTTTAAAATCTTTTATTTATTTTAAAGAAATAAATATACTTTATAAATAAGATTTAATAAGCCTTTATTAGCCTTTTAAAAAACTTAAAGCTTATATAGCTTAAAAAGGTAATATCTATTATTATTAATAATATATACTATATTATATTTTAATAAAATAACTTAATAGAAAAGGTAAATATAAGCTTAAAAAAGCTTAAAAATTAAATAATATATATTAAAAAGTATATTAAAAGCTAATATATATTCTAATTTTAAATAAAAACTTATATATAGGTTTTTCTTAATAATAAATAATATAAGGCTATTTAAAAGATATAATACCGGTAAAGCCGGTAATTATAATTCCTTATATTATTTAAAAAGAGCTAATATAAAGAATTAAAGCTTATATTTATAATATAGCCTATATAATATATATTATTCTTTATAGCTATAACCCCCTTATTATTATTATTATAATTATTAAATAAAGCTATTAAAAAAAAGGTTAATATTATTTTTAATAAAATAATATTAAATTTATTATTTTATAATATAGTTAATATTATAATTATAATTTACTTATAAAATACTTTTATTATAATTATATTTTAAAAGATTTAATATAAAAATTTATTTAAAATAAATATACTTTAAAAGATTATAAAAAAATAAAATAATTTAAAGCTATTAAATAATAATTAAATATATATTTATTACCTTTATTTTTTATAAAAAAGGCTAACCGTTATATAATAATAAAGGAAATAAATAATAATATAATACTTTACAATATAAATAAAAAAGAAATATTAATATATTTATTATTTATTTAAAAAAGCTATAAGGTAAAAAGAAAAAAAATAAAAAAGAATAATAAAATAATTAAATTAAAATAAATAATAATTATAATAATAATAAGCTAATTATTTTTAAATTAAAAAAATAATATTATTTTATTATTTATTAAGCTTTTTATTATTATTATTATTATTTAAAAATATAAATTATTAATTTAAAAGCTTTTAAATAACTTTTATATTAATATTAATATTTTTTTAATTAACTTTATTTATAATAAATATAATTACTTTAGCTTTCTGCCTTATTTAATTCTTTTTAGCTTAAAATAATATTTAAAATAATAGTTTTTATAAAATATAGGTAAAAGTTATAAAACCCCCCCCTCTTTTTTAAAATTTTTTTTTTTCTTTTTCTTTCTCTTTAATAGAAAATACTAATAATAATAGTTAAAAGTATAGGATATAATTTCTATAGCCTAAATTTATAATATAGCTTAAGTAGATTCCTAAATTCTTTTTAGGGGTACCTTTTTAAGGGGCTAGCCCTTAAGGGGGAACGCCTTAGGCTGCTAGGTATTTATTTAATTAAAGGCCTATTATCCGCCCGTTACCTTAGGTAAATTACCTTATACTTTAATATAGGCCCGGGGCTTAAATAACTACTACTTATCTCTAGCCTAGAGCATCTTTCAATTATCATATCTCGGCCGCCGATTATCGTGCAATTCCGTCTGCCTGTCAACTGCAAACCCCCAATAAGGTCATCTACATTCGTCCTACCGGTTTCGACCATCACAATGGCAGCGGCCTTGCCCACTGCCAAGGACACTTCAAACCTTGGTCAAACATTGAACCAGTCCCGATGTATCACATGCACTCTCTTCGCAGGCATCCATCCAACTCATCGAGCCATGCAAAGAGCAGAATTCAACGGACCCCGCAGCAGCCGTTCAAGAGTCACTCGCCTGCATTACAGATAACGGCGGCTCCGTTCCTCAAGACATCATAAAACTCACCGACGAGTACCTTTTTGAGATGTCAATCAGTACATTTACATCTAGACGTGCATCATGCGACCCTCCAACCCTCGATTGGTCCTCCGACAGATGTACGAAAGCACCTGTCAGACCCTTCTATGTGGACTTCAAGCCCGCCTGCCACCGTCACGACTTCGGTCTCCGCAACTACCGCCAGCAGGGTAGGTTGAACGAAACCACGAAGCGGCCCATTGATGATCAATTCTATGTAGAGTGAGCCTCTGCATGGATGAGATATTGACATGCACACACAAGAGTGCTGATTGCTTGCACTCATCCGTTAGTCTAATAGTCTCAGATACGAATGCGATACCCACATATTCCGTCGGTGGCATTGCAAGCTAGCTGCAAAGGTGTATTACGAAGTTGTGAAACGTATTGATCCGTAATAAGAACAAGGCTTGTTGTGGCCTCAATCCATTGCAACAGGACTGCAAAACGATTGCAATTCTATGAAATTCGGTTACGAACGCTGGCCGAACTGATTCGCCACGGCCCCTTTCATACCCTGGGTACACACATGTCATGATCAGTGAGCTTGGAAAGAGGATGAGGACGCAAACCTAGGTACCTATTCAATCACACAACCGAGTGTACCCTAAGTTTCGTAGAAACGACCTATAGAATAACAGCCAGTACTATCGAATTGAATGGTTCAAAAATGAAGAATGCGCCTAGGGAGCTACTGAATAAGGCGTAATCATCCAAAGTGCCTGAGATTCAACCCATTGCAAGGGTTCTAGCTTCTCTCTGGTTTCCATATTGTTCAAATTACACGGCCCTAGAAAGGTTATTTTCTTGCTGATTACAAGCCGAACAGCAGCCACGCGGGTTCATGACCGATGTGCGATTTCGATTTGCAGAGTTTTTGAATATCAGTAGATTTGTCAATACTTGTGACTGATCGTCCCATAAAGCTAGTCTTCATCTCTGAGCACTAATTCGACCACTGCGCGGTTTGGGCCATCCCAATGTGTCCTGCCCCGAATAAACCATAAGCTAATAACACCAACCACGATTAAGCCAAACACTGGCCCACAATAATTCATATTTGCTGCCGTTACCGGAAGATAATTGGGAAACGGTAGCCATATCATGATGTACACCGTATAGATTAATCCAAGCACGTTGACCACTGAACCAGCTCGGCCCAAGTTCCACGGTCCAGGCTCGAATCCGCCGTGGAGCCGGGCGTAAAGAAGGCAGGCCAGCACAATGCTGTAGCTCAAATATACGGCAAGGCTTGACAACGAAATGATAGCGCTGAAAGCAATATATGTACTGCTTCCGATGTTGAGAAGAGAGAGCAGGGATGCTATGGTCGTTGCTAGCACCACGGCTCGGAGAGGCACTCGTTGAACACTGTCGACATGACCAAAGTACTGAGGCAGTCCACCATCCCGTGCCCATGCCCATGTTAAGCGGGAGACAGAGGAGACTACGCCCATGGTTCCAGAGATGCCGAGCACCACCAATCCACTGACAATGGCTATTGTGGCTCCCGCCGAGTCAGTTGCGTATAGTAGCGTGGTCACAATTGGGCTGCTTGAGTCTAGCAGAACATCGAGGGATGGCATTCCCATCTGCAGAAGTCAAATGTAGAGACATAGTCAGCATCTGTAGGGTAATGGATCGCACAAGCCATTGATTGTAATCAAATCTCATGGCTGTTTACACTCACAGCGAATGTTATAATCATGACGAGACCCATGAGGATACTAGTCACTGTAGACCAGAACAAGGCGAAGGGCACAGAAGACTTGGAGTTTTGTGTCTCCTCGCCCATGTGAACAACACTTTCGAAGGCTGTAGTCCGAGATTCAGTCATTTTCCGCTAACGTGATAGGCGTGACTTACAAATGAAAAGGTAAATATTAGAGAGAGCACCGAGGTTAGCAGAGACGAAGTAATTGTCCCATCCAGACGACACATTGGTCTGCGTGAACACTTCGACGCTGTTTCGAGGAGCCATGACCCAGAGGACAACAAATATAATAACAACCATGCAGATGTTGAGACATCCGGTCAATAGCTCGAACCACGGGACAAGCCAGAACGCGTACATATTAATGACAGCGCACAAGTCCACCGTGGCAATCATGATAAGTGCAGTGTGCCAGCCACCAGGCGCGTATTCTGGGTGAGCCAGTTGGATCATTCCTTCCAAAATGACCGTATTGCCGTTCAGGCAGCTCGCCAACAAAGCTATGTACCCTGCCCAAGTTGACCACCCTTGCGTCCATGTCAGGAAGCGCTTGAGGTATGGAGGAGCGAAATTCCACGTCCAGTAGTACTGGGCACCCGCGATGGGCTGGACTGAGGCCATCTCGCTAAAGGTTGCCACCTGACAGAGCACACCGGCCGCGACAATCAGATAACTGAAGATCCAGGCCGCAGGGCCACCGTTGGAAAGGGCGAAATACATGTTTCTACCTGGATGTTAGCAAAATTGAGACTTCCCATGTGAATGTAATTACGAGTAAGTATGGGAAGGGACCGAGCGCGCCGGAGCTCAGGTGGGGGCAGAGCGATTGACCAACCCTGCGACATAGTACCCAGTACCTAGGTAAACAAGGGAAAATGCAAGAAGTTGCGATCTCGAGAAGATACGCAGGGTGCGGGTCTGCTTCTCTAGGAGAGACTGGTCTTGGGCGTCGGGCGACGCTGCTGCGGAGGTGGTTCTGGCCCGGTGAGCAACGTCAAGGCCGCCCAGGTTATGCTTTTCACCAGGCGCCATGATTACAAGATTGTGCTGAAAGTATCTTGGGGACTACTTGAAGTTGGATGTAGCAATCCTTTGGATAGATTTTGCTCTCGAGTGGGGTGAAGTGAGGTAACCGATAGATACCTACCGATATTTGTATCTGTGTAAGACATTCATATTCTGACCCCGACGCCCTGCCGGCTCTTGATGCACAAGGCGATGATTGGCGGATAAGCCATGCCGATAAATAAGAAAACGGAGATTCGCACACCTATAATCGGAGATAACAAGGACCCTTGTCGCCGCCGTAGACCTTGTCGCCGCCGTAGACCTTGTCGCCGCCGTAGACCTTGTCGCCGCCGTAGACCTTGTCGCCGCCGTAGACCTTATCGCCGCCGTAGACCTTATCGCCGCCGTAAGCCTTATCGCAGCCGTAGGCCTTATCGCCGCTATAGGCCTTATCACTGTTATAGACCTCCCTAACCTATAATTTAAGCGATAAAGGTATACTTTTAAAGTCGAGTTAATTAATTCTGATAAGATCTTAATCTATATAATAAAGTATTGCTGTGGGGTTGTTAAGTAAAGTTAGGTGGCGATAGCGGTGATAAGGGCAAGTTGCTAAATACACTATAGTTAGGCGTTGGGCGGTGGTGAATAGCGTGGTCTGATTAGCTACGGCTGCTAAAAGAGTAGGGCTATAGTACAATAGGTATGTACCCTCCGAAATAGGGTATGCGAATCTCTGTTTTCATAAATAATATCACCGTCAATAACCTTACTCTTTTGGGGATCTAGTAGATACAACATTGGCATCTTTGTGGGCCGTTTGTGAGATACGTGATGCTGGTCCCATTACCAAGCAGGGCACAACTGCCCATTTAAAAGTCTGAACGTTGCACTGTATCACTGAACACGTCCCTTTGACTTTGACTCCTCTCAAATATCGTGAAATTACTTGTGAATTCGATCCATTGTCCTATTCTGTCCTATTCTGAATATAATGGCACCTTAGAAAACAATTCTTTTACAGCGCTGTAGATCTTATGCTAAGACCAGTGGCAGGGGTATTTTTGTTAGGGCCGCATCGCTAAGCACTATTCGATGCAATATATGTATCAATTCTAAGCTGAGCATCTTGCGTCTATTTATTTTGATATCGAAACTTCATGCCTATTGTACCGATCTGTAATACAGCATGTAGAGATCTCGGACAAATGCACCCAACTTAACCAGCACACCCTTCTAGCTTGATAATTTTAGTAAGGTTTCTTGGAAAGTAGAACGGAAAATTGTATCTCGTACAGCACGTTTATTTACATATCTGCTTAATCATTAGTGTTTCTCAATCCTTTACTACAGCTATCGACTACATCCCAGTGCCTGCCGAATCTGCCATATTTCTTACAATTTATACTATTAAATCGCCGGACCATCATACCTTCAGGCTGGTCATGCATACAGGGAAACTGCATCATTTGCTTCTTGTTTTTCGCAACGTGAGATTCCAAACTGATCAACTGAATTTCTTCATCTGTCAAATGTTGCCGACGGTCTCCTTCCCAAGCTATAGTTACTATCCGCCTGAGCCAAAGAAAGCCAACCTGCCACGCGGGCCTGGCTTGGGAAGACATTTGCCACCATCATATGGCCGTGGGCTCTCCGTGCCTCGCATACCTATTGACCTGTCCTTTTATGTTGATACCATATACTTGTACAGCCGATGACAGAAACAAGCCGACTCCGACTTTTGAGCCTTTGCGGTCCTGACATACCTAGGTACTGACCAGAATCAAGCTCAGACAAGTCGGTGTGTCCCAAACCTCATGGCTTCCATCTAGTATCCTTCCTGGGCTACCTCGATTGACTGGCCCCCAGGATACGGCAATATAACATTGAAAGAAAGCCGCTTGCATCGGCCGAGATCCGTACACACGGGGCTGAAATAAGTAGCCAAGCACTAAATCTTGAAGATATCGTAATCTAAAGGCGGCCAGAACTATTGGTCCGGGCACCATGAAGTGGCCGAGGCAGCTCCCAAATTCGAGCACCCAATATTTGGGCGGGGAATAAGTGTGCTGTGGCTGATCAAGTCCCTGGGCACAATTGAGGACCTGTATCTGTCACTGGGAGTCTTGGACGGGATATCAACAGCCTTCGTTGCTGCTTTCCGGTTTCGGACATACGATACTCTCAAACTCGTCGTACCCGCCTTGCGCCTCAGTGATGCGAGTGAGGCGGGTCAGGATGGGTGAGAAGACTCAGTATGACATTCCAGCAGAACCCGACGCAGACAGACACGAGCTGGCGTTTCTCTACCGGCACGAAGACGAAGTTGAGCAGCATAACCCAGGGCCATATCATCCAACCGGTGTACAAGACGACAAAAATCTTGGCCCTCCATATTGCTGCTATCTCAGCAAAGGTTTCAACACGGAACCAGTTGGTCCAGACAAGGAAGATAGTGAGGAAGGTAACCATCCCAACAGTTTGGTCAAGCACCAGTTTTGCAATGATGCAGGGCCACCTGACGCCCATGCCCGTCGTCCTCAGTGATTCCAGAAACTTTGCAGAGGTGCCCTCTGTGCTCATCCGGCGCTCCTCGTCGTCGTCCTTCTTCTCTGGTTTCAGAGGTGCAGGCGATTCGGCTGGGAGTGAGTGGCGGCTGGGGAACAGCCTCTCGAGGAAGATATGCCAGCAGTAGCCCAGCTGTGCCTGGAAGAAGCCATAGATGGCAAATTCAAGGATCCGCTGGCGGTCGATGGGCTGAGGTATGGGATCCTGGGTGTGCCAGCGTGATGCCAGCTGGGCGGTCACATTCGCGCCGGCTTTGAGGAAGAGCGCGCGGACAGCGGTTGTCATGAGTGGCCCCATGGCGGTTGAGGATCATCACCACACGGCTGGTGTGGGAGGGGAAGCTTCGTCGTCTAGCATAGGCTTTTGCGAGTGTGTGAGATTGAGAGAGAGTGTGTGAGAGTGTGTGCGTGTGTTTTGCCCCTTTATTGACAGGCAAGAAAGAGGCGTTGTTCCGCAAATTGTCAACAGGTCGGTATTACCGGCTGATGATGGGCCTGGGAGGGAAAATAAGGACACGTTCCAAGCGGCCCGGTGCAATTTCAGGGTTAGGGCGCTCTGCCTTCAACACGGTCTCTGCTGCAAGCCTTAAAGCCCAGACGGTAGGCGACAGTGAACGATGGAAAAGAAGGTGCAGCGACTTCCAAGCTTTAATGTGCAGTCGCCGCGTCGCGATGGAATCTGTCCGCCCCAGGTTTCACTGCTTCTGGCAATGGCACAGAACGCGTGCCCTGGCGTTTCAAACCAGGGTCCTGCTTGGTCTGGCAGGCCCCAATCGCACGCGGCACCGGCCTAGCCCCGAACAGGTAGCTGTCTGATTAGGAGCAACCAGCACCCGCCTCAAGGCTACTTAGGTGTGTAGGTGGTCAACCGAGTACTGCTGAGAAGACTTCAAGATCAAATAAATGGGGGGAGAGGCAGGGGGGGGTTCAAAGTATTGCAAGGCAAAATTCAGTTTTTTATCACTTAGCATTCCGTATTCTCTACATATTCGGGGTTTAAATAGTGAAATAAACTCACTTTAATTATCTATTATTTTTGACCTCCAACTTTAGCACCAACAATCTATGCTCATCATTCCCGAGGCAAGGCCTGATTAGCTTAGCCCTCGAAACAAACTGGCTTTAAGCATAAGTCTTCTTTGCATCTACGATTCACTAACTCGAGACTACGTTGGTGGACATGTCTTTTCTCGTCGGTGTGTTTTGACACGTGTGATGAGAATATTCCGCCCATTGAGAAAAATACTAAAGTAAATACCTCCGCTGTTCCAGTGTGGTCAAACGTACATAAGTAGTTGAGAGGATCTCCTAGTCAGAAGACAGTTGTTTTCAAATGTATATCAAATAAATACCACGTGCCATAAGAAACTTATTAGGTTATGTCGACAGCAGCTTGAATAAGATTTATCTGCCTCATTGTGCTACCCAGCATATATTCTTTGTCCTTCCAAAATATTGGATCAATCATTCTAGTGAGAGTAGGACTGGTCTTTGCCTTGGTCACCATACGAGTCGGGAGTATGTAGTCGGCAGTCCGTACTAAGTATTGCCTTTCAAGCCATTTGCCTGGCAGATCCATCGGACACAATGTCCTAATCAGTGAATGAATGCTGAAGGGTATTTAATTGCACTTGGGACTCGGTCCTCTCCCAACAACGCCATTGTCACAATAGGCATGGAAGGTGAGCAAGCCGTCATCCTCGCAATTGAATATTACAAATCGCGCCAGCTGCTCATATCCTGAGTCATAAACTTCCAGACCCGCCGTCTCCTTTTCCTTCTTCAGAATGGAAATAATGTCTTGGACATAACGGTCGGGGTCTGCCCGCATCAAATCATCGCCGCTCACAAGACCTAAAGGTTTGCATGGTTTGAAAATTGGAGGTGTTATGCTGCCTCAAGGGAGAGGTTAGCCTTCCGCGCCCCGTGTTTGAAATTTGCAGTGTCGTTCATTGCATGTGTCTGGCTTACTGGATGCTGTGACCGTGGTTGTAGACACGGTCGTGAACACTGAGGTCAGTGTGGTGCAGGTAGTCCCGACGCTTGCATCGTCTCTCAAAACGGTCTTCGTTTTTGTCGATGGTACTGCGCTCACGGTCACAGTCGTCGCCTCTGGGCCTTGATGAGTCGTTGTGAGGGTGATAGGGTTCTCTTTAGCAGTGGAGGAAGCAGGGCAAGTTTTTGTGGCTAGAAACGGATGGTCAGTCAAGGACAGTCAATTACCGTGTGCCACGAGAGTGCCGTGTCGGTGTTGGGGGGGGGAGGGGAGGAGAAAGGAAGGGAGGGGAGGGGGGCAGACTGTAGAGTGTCAAGAACACCATGAAGCCGGTAAGGCATATTCCCAGTGCGAGAGACAGTAAGAGGGTAGTCACGTAGGATTTGGTCCTCTTGCTACGTTCATCCTCTATTTGCTTCTTTATCAAGATCCTGTTTGCCACAGACTCCATTTCGTACATGGGGGTGCCCCGACCCCGAGAACGAGGAA
The DNA here is from genome assembly GCA_023242295.1 of Diaporthe ilicicola. Classification (NCBI taxonomy): domain Eukaryota; kingdom Fungi; phylum Ascomycota; class Sordariomycetes; order Diaporthales; family Diaporthaceae; genus Diaporthe; species Diaporthe ilicicola. Next base: position 43,157 of record JALPVH010000253.1, read on the forward strand.
GATCTGTCGGCGGGTAGCGCGTGTCTTTGTATCGCTCCGTTGCCTGTGGGTAATTGTTGTTATCGGTTTTAGGTAGATGCGTTGATGGAAGCTGGTGGTCGTCCCGAAAATGAAAAGAAGTTGACCGGGGAGGGTACGTGTCTTCAATGGAATATTCGGGTGCTTCTGAAGGAGGATCTGAGGGGAAAGGTTTATGAAAGTCGTAGTAAGTGCTCTTGTTGTCCACCCCCATCTGTGGTGATTCTGTCGCAGGTGTAGACAGTCGTAATTAATTGGCAGCGTTCCGGCGAAGAAGCAGGGGTTTATATATCTAAGAGCGAACAGCTGAAGTTGACATCTGAACAAGTCTGTTGCTCGAATCACACAAGTCTGTGTGAAACGTACTCTCTGGCCTGCGTGTACATCCCGGTGCCCTGTCCCGTCATATCGTAATAACTCTCTGGCAAGAGACGTAGTCACTCATATGAGACTAGTCACGCAAGGCATTGTCGTCATTCTCAAGGACACACAGACTCCAGATTGTCCGTATTATCTTTGACTAACTGCCAAATCTTGTTGAAACTATATAAAAGAAACGATCTAATGTGGTATCTCTCGTGACGTTGCAATTTTCCAAACCCCTTTTCCTTGGCCAAAGCTGGCTGGCCAGATGCTTTCCCACCCCTCTCCTTTCAGCCTGTGGTCATGCTCACGACATCTCAACATCGTCATCATCATCATCATCATCGCTATCGTCGACCTGGATGCCATCTAGCTCGTCATCAGAGTCGATGGTGTCCGCCATGAAGTAGTCGATGGCACTGGGCCAGATATCCTCGGCGATGGATACAGCGACCTCGTGGCCAGCGGGGAACGTCTCGACATCCTCCTCGGGGAAATCCTCGTCCTCGTCGTCCTCGTCGTCAGAATCCTGCGCGTTGCCACTCAGGGCAGCCTGCCTCTTGGCCCGCAGCTCGGCCTTGGCCTCGACGCTCTCGGCGGCGCTGGTCCACCGGCCACGGTAGCTGAAGAAGTTGAAGAAGGAGATGGCGCCATGGGTGGCATCCTCGAGCCTCTGGGCGAGAGCCTTGTACTCGGGCAACTCACGCGCCGCGGCGTCACGGCTCTTGCGCGCGTCACCGGTGACGACGCCGTCGAGCTGCTGGGCGGGATTTTGCTTCTGGGCGGCCCAGAAGGCGTATGCGGCGTCGGTCAGGCCCTCGGTCAAATCCTGGCCCTGCTTCCAGTTGACGCGCACAGGGTCCGAGACCAGGCCGGCCGAGCCGTCCTTGCCGTAGCGGTACCAAAAGGTCTTCTCGAGCAGCGAGTCTGAGAACCACTTGTTGTCGCCAAAGTGGAAGCGGATGGTCACGCTTCGGGGCTCGCCGAACTTGTCCAGGCCAACGTCGCTGACGGACGCAGACGCGGGGATCTCGGGGCGGCCGACCTCAACACCCTTGAGGGCGTTGGCAAAGACCTCCAGGTCGGGCCCGGTGACGGCAGCCTCGAGCTCGCTGCTGGCGTGGTCGAAGACGACGGCCCAGAAGCCAGGGATCTTGGAGATTGTGTTCTGGCGCGCGGCCAGGATGTCCTTGGCCATCAGGTACTGCTTGGCCGTAATCTCGGTGTCGACATCGCTGAGCGAGGCCTCAATGAGCTGCAGCTCCTTGATGGCCGCGGGCTCGATGACAAAATCCTCAGAGGAAGTCATGATGGACAATAGGTGGCGGTGGCTGTCTCTGGCGGCGATATCTTCGATCATAGGGTGCGTATGAGAGGAAGAAAGGGCGGTTTGTGTGTGCGTGAGTGTGTATGTGTGTGTGTGTGTGTGTGTGTGAGAGAGAGAGAGAGAGAGAGAGAGAGAGAAAGAAAGATTGTGTAGTGTGGTGCGGTGCAGTGAGACGCGTGCGTGGAAGATATCAATCGTATAAATATTCAGGCACTACGACATTGCATGGATCACTCCGTCTGCAGGCTTATGAAAATTCGGGCAGGAAGGGAAAGGGAAGGAAAAAAAAAAAATCTGACGGGCGGCACGCTTGTTCGCAAGGTCCACAAGCCCAGGCGACAGGGTTCACTAGTGGCCAACGGATAATAACGAGTCAAATCTCATAGGGCAATCTTTGACAGATTCATGCGCCTATGAGGCAAGAGGGTATGCACGTGGTATGCTGTTATGTAAAGACCCGGAACCTGCAGAGCGTGCCACCCTTTGTTGTCAGCGGCGGATTGTGAGAGGCTGAAGAAGGAAGTTGATAGTCTATTGATGTCGAGGTGCCGGCTGAGTCATGCTGGACCCTGAATCTGGCAGAACTGAGTACCTACTTAAGTAGGGAAGGAGTGGGTGAGAGAGGGACAGAGGGAAAGGTGATGCGTAAAATACGGTGCACTTCTCCGGAATGTCTGTAGGCTGTAGACTAGCCCACACCACGCTTTACCCTCCTTCCCTTCCCTCTCCTCACATTGCCTCACTCCCTCCTCTTCATGATGATTTTCACACACATTTGGAGCTTCTCAAGTCAACATAATTATTATCAAGGTGCTATGCGGCCGTGGACATGCTGCTGCTGCTGCTGCTGCTGCTGCTGCTGCTGCTACTGCTCATCCCCTTGACACCGATTTTACCGCCCTGGTCCGATTGTCGATTGCCCTAGCCACCGCCCCCACCGCAGCAGGAACCGCAATATCAAAACCATGCGGCACACCAGGGTATGGATGGAACACAACCTCGACACCGGCCTGCAACAGGGTCTGTGCATACCTCAGATCCTCATCACGGAAAAGGTCCAGCCCAGGCGTGTCGATGTACGTCTTGGGCAGCCCGACCAGGTCCTCGGCCGTTGCACGTCCCGGTGCAGCACAGATGCCCACCACATCCGCACTGTCCTTGCCGGCCTTGTCCTCGCCCAATAAGGCAGACCACCCAGTCTTGTTGCTATTGTCGTCCCACCCCAGGAACTAACTTCCTCACAGACCAGCCAGGCCCGTACCTCCCAACCGTACGGTCGTCCAGCATCGGGTACACCAGAATCTGCTTGGCAAGCGGCGGGCTGAGCCCTCTGTCCCTCGCCAGCAGCGCCGTGCCCGCTGCAATTCCACCGCCTACGCTGTCGCCACAGATGATGAGCCTCGCAGGGTCGACCCCAAATTCCCTCGCGTTGGCCGACAACCACCTTGAGGCTGCATAAACACCCTCCACTGGCCCTGGCGCAGGGTTTTCAGGTGCAGTCCGATAGTCCACGGCAAAAGTCTGGACGTCCCAACGTCTGGTGTTCCTCCTGAAGAAAGGAGCAAATATCTCCACATTGCCGGCATTCATTCCGCCGCCGAAGACGTGCAGCACCGCAGCACGCAAGGCCTCGCCTTCTTTGGGCTGGTTGCGGTGCTCCGGCGTGGCGAAGCGCGAGATGTTGACTGTGGACCCATCGAAGGTGGTGATATCGTGCTTGGCCTGTATGACTTGCTCGGCCGGGACGCTGTGTTCTCGCCTGACGGTGATAGCCATGCCCGCGTTGCTGAAGGCTCGGATGTCCTGGGCTGTGTTCATGACAGTCATCTCTATGCCAGACATGTCATTTTCTTGAACCGCAGCCGCGTATTCCGGGTCCAAGCTGAGCGCAGTGTCGGCTGGTGTTGTAGGCACCCGATGCTTGCCGAGGTGGCGGGTTCAATATTCACGGCTTCCATGCTGACCGCCCGGGAAATGGTACTGGCGCGGGAATGCAGTCCGTCTGAAACTGGCTGATTAGTGAGGAATGTCTGCGTCGTGAAGATGCACGGATCCCCAGATATGTCGCGTGTAATCGTTCGTTTTTCTAGAGTGCTACCTGGTTAGGGCTGAAGTGTTGCGGGCTCTGCGCTGCTGTGCTCCACATGGAGGCAAGGAGGGGAGCTTACCAAGCTTATATTTGTAAACCATCCGGACTTCGGTCGGCCATACTGTGACTGCGGATACCACCAAGTAACTCTGCAAGTCCGAAAATCATCAGCACCTGAAACCGCAAGCGTGGGCGGCGGCATTGGCGGCCCGGGGTCCGCGATAATAGCTGAAATTTTGCTGCTTTTCCTGACGGAATGTTTTGCTTCTTGAGATGCATGTGCAGCCCGCCAACGCGTCGCTCAGTCCGAGTCTTCATCGTGGCCAGGCCAGACAATCTCCCGCTGCACCACAGCATAGACACACCTCCACGCGATGAACAGCCAGACCACAACCAGAACGATGGTCATGACCGTGCTGAACCACAAGAGCCCCTCACTACCCACAGCCCTGGCCACCCGGATCGTTGAGATGGTGAAGCCAGCATTTGGAAACACAAAGCTCCACCAGCTGAGATGGAACCTCCTGTCAGGCATGCCCGCCACGACGGCCATCAACGCCGACGTGAAGAACCAGAAGCTCAGCCCCCACAGGAACAGGGAGCAGTACAGCGACGCCAGCCTCACACCATCGGCCAGCACTGACGGGCTGACCATCCCCTCGATGACAGGCACCTGAGCCGCAAAGATCCTCGGGACGTCGTCTGCCATCGAGACCAGCGCTGCACATGTGAAACTCGGCGGCCCGACTGCGATGAACATTCCCGGGCGCTGGGCTGGCAGGCCGTAGACCATGAGCCTGCTCAAGTAGGTCGCGTACATGAAGATAGAGACCATGAAGCCCAGTCCCTGCGCCGCAAGGCCCGAGCTGATCATTGCAAGCGCCTGCGACGGCGTTTGCGTCCCGGAGTCGAAGGCTGCGATGGTGCCGGCAAGCATGACGGGGAATATCGGCAGGATCCAGGCCGGTGTCATTGCGTGTGCCTGGAGACGGCGCTGCTCCTTGACGGTGAAGAGAAGGTGGTACTGGATCACGGAGACGAGGAAGGTGACGGCGAGATAAAGCCAGTACGTAATGCGATGGAATGTGGCGAGGCCATCCTGGGCCGTTGAAGAGAGGAACAAGCTGCCGTACTTTTCTGCGTTGGACAGGAGCGCGGCGATGGACAGGAAGAAGGTGGACACAAAGAGGGCCTCCTTGGGGTGTGTGAGGGTCTTGGAGAAGGTGTGTTTGTACAGCAGGAACCGCAGAAGGAGACATGCGGTGATGAGAATGAAGCAGAGTAGGTCGAAGAGGAACACGATGAGGCCGATTGTGTCGAGTCCACGGAATCGGTGTGGCGTCAGGCTCAAGGTGAGGGCAATTCCTCCGGTAGACATGCTTTGACACAAGGACGTTAGTTGTTGTGGTTGTGGTTGTGGCCTGTGGCCTGGTCAGGGGGTCGTGGATGAGTGACTGAGGTGGCTTACGTGACGGTATACCACGCAAATGTGAAATGCCGTAGTCGTTCCCGCACCGAGATTGGTGGCTGCAGGTATGTTGGGATCCGTTCGAGTGTCACTCGAGGTGTCGGCTCACGAGTGAGATCCCCATCCTCGGTGGTTGATCCATCTGGCAGTGGCTTGGCCTGTTTTTCTTTGTCTGGGAAATCACGGACTTGAGGCTCCATGATGCCAGTTCCTTATTGTCCAGACGGCTTGGGAACAGGTCACAATATTGTTCACTCGTGTAAGAACGGCGTCGTGGTTATGGACGTGTCTGTATCTGTAGTATTTGTGATTGAATTTGAGTCACGTTGTTGTAGTTGTCGTCGATGATTCATGATAGAGCCTTTTCGAGAGGTGAACGAGCGAACCGACTTGTCCGGCTGGTAGACAAGGCAGCTCCCCATCTATAAAAAGGCAAAAAGCCCACAGGCCACTTTGCAGGTGCCACTCGTCCAACGGCTGCAAGGTTGCAGCGGGCTGGCTGGCTGGGATCCAACTCCCGTTAGTGCCCGATGTCAGTGCGGTAGCGATAACGATCATCGTTGGGCTTGCAGGCAGAGCCTCCTTTTCCCGATCGTGTCACTGAAAACCTTGTCCGTCATTGTGGCTCCCGGGCGGTGCGTGTCACCACATAGCACACTATTGCGTGGCGCGGTACAGCAAAAGTGACCTCAAGGTCTGGCCATCTGCCTCGGGCCTGGTCTGGTCTGGTGGCATCAGATCAGCGCGGGCTCTTTTTCAGGTTTGGCCGAAGCCACCTGGCTGTCGGATGGCGTTGTTTGCCCGGCGCTGACACGTGGTGAGGCAGACCAAAAAAAAACGAGCGCGCTTTTGTCCAGCAGGTGGTTTTTGCTGGCCAGACTGGCAGACTGGGCCTGCGAGCCCACAGAAACCCGGCCCCAATGCCTCGGATCTTGTCCCGATCAGCCCATTCTGACGGCAGCCCCTGACGGAGTACAGGGGACGTCTTATCCAAGCTGTAATCCTCGCCTCACATCGCTCGCTCAATAACACGGACAACAAAGGTCTAGACTCCCTTTTTTTCTTTTTTTTCTTCGTATCAGCCCATCCGTCATCAACAAAAGCATTCCTTGAATCTGCAGCATCTTCAAGTCGATAAAGTGGTGGCATTGATCAGAAATGCAAAGCGATGTACTAGATTGTTTGTGTCGATTGATGCAAGCACTTAAGCCTCACTACTCTCTTAGCCAGTAGTAGTGCGAAGCCCAACACACGTCACTACTTGGTCTGGACAGGAAACGAACTGCTCAGCACAAAACTATGAGGTGTACGCATGGATACCGAGAGTCCATAAACTTCAGTCCAGAGACTGACCGACTTCTTGGTTGAGGTTGCTCTCATCGGCAATTTCCTCTCCCCTCCTCTTTGATTACAACTGGTGCTTACAAAAATACCGCTGCTAGGTTGCGACTGTGTAGTGCCTCTTCATTTTGAGTCCGGCTTAACCAGTAATTCAGAGAGCCACCACACGAAACGGCCACGCATGTGCGGGTATGAGGATGCCTGGCGCAGATCGACGATCATTCATCAATGAGTCTCCACTATCCCAGAAGACTCTTCGAAAGCGTGATTGCGTATTGTCGGGAACGCTTCGTACCAGGCTACGATTTCCTGGGAGAATGTCCTGTCGTGGGCCATGCTCAGATGGGCATTGAAATGAGGGCTGATCGGATCACCTTTAGTAGGCTCTGCGAAGGTGCTTGAGAGATCAGCAGAGGGGCATTCTGGAAAACAGATTATAAGAAGCCATGTCTAAGATCATTGAGGCAGCCTCCCAAGGTCGAAGAGCGGCTGCGATTCAGCCACTTCCTCCAGGCTTGCATGATCGGCGGCAGTAGAGAGACTCGACTGTCACGTCGCGGCGGGAGCAGATTTAACCAGAAATCCAAGCAGGTCGCGATTCGCCCTCGAACACTCGTTCGCGAAGGGCATAATACCTGGCACAGCCAGTAGCTCTTGCATCGTCCCTGGTAGGTTATTGACGAGGTGTTCGATTGTGTCCCCTGGCAATTTTACGGTGGTCGTCACAAACCTGTTAAAGGCTTCGATCTTGTTGCGGAGTATCTTTCTCTGGCCTCCACTGGCGTTCGACTGTCTGGCTGTAGATGGTGAATCGATCTGTGGCCGTGCAGTTGGATGGTGTGTTGGACCCATCCCCTTCAAAGCGGTTGGTGGGCATGGGCTTGCGTGCGCGGAATCCGTGTTCTGTCGAGGTGGTGTTGATAGAATCGTGGACGATCGTGCGATGGTGGCTACTGATGATGATTGTGGCGGGAACTTCGCGTATTTACTCTGCATTTGTCCAGAGCGTACCGAGGCGGCATTTTGCTCTGACTCCACCTCCTCTCGCTTGCGCTTCAGGACAGATGGAGAAGGCTTCGTGAGGGGGCTTCCAAACGCGGAGCCGTCGTCTGATGCGTCACTGTCACCAAGGCTATCCACGACCTCCTCGCCAATCTTCTCCGGCTCCAGACTTGCATTCTGCATGCTGAAGGACACTCCCGTGTGTAGGAAAGGTGCTGGTTGGATCGTTTGGTCGATGTGCACTTGCGAGGCAGAAGTCCTCGGATCTGAGGCTGTAGGCGCAGTCGAAAAGATCCGTTGATCGCTGTCTTTCCGCTGAGGAGCATCGGTATCCAAATCTTTGACAAAGTCTCGCACAATTGCTAGCCAAGCCGGGCCGCAATCGGCTACTTTGCTTTTGCCAATGCCTTTGATGCCCAGCAAGTCAATATCACTGCGGGGACACTTCCGAGAAATCGCATGAAGGTGGGTGTCGTGAGCTATTATGAAAGCTGCGCATTTTCGCTCTTTCGCCAGGTCCCTTCTGTGTTTCTTGAGTTTTTGGAACAGGAGTTCCGTCCGAGCCTTGTCCAGTATCCCAGGCGCCACAGTTGGTTCAACGGTCTTGGCTTTCGAGGACTTTGGTTCCACGTCCGGTGGTGATGTGCCGCCCGCTGTCTCTGTTCGTTGCTCTTCTGCAGCATGCTGATTTCGCAGCTGTTGAATTACATCCACGCCAACATCTGCAGCTTTGGCAAAAAGGACATGTTTGCCACGCCGACCAATCCTGACGTACTCACAGGCGTCGTCAAGGGGACGATGCAAATTCTGTTCCTCTGCGGCCTGGTCACTCTTCTGCGGTCCAGCTTCCCGTTCCGCTGGCTGTACATCAGACTGAGTCCGAGACGCCTCCCGTGGCGTTGTGTAGAAATCAACAACGCAGATGCTTCCGGCATTTCCATCTACTGGCTCCAGTTGAAGCAGTTTCCGCCGCTGCTTCTTGCTTTGCGTCGCGTGGCCGTACGCCTCAGCATAGACAGGCAATGGAGGAGAGGGGTCCATATCCGCTCTCTTTGCGTTCATGAAATGGTATAGCATGAAACCAGCGTATGCATCTGCGGCTGCATATTCAACCTGATCCTGGTTGAGTGGCTTGCTCCAGTTACTGGTCCTTACCTCACCCTTGTTGAGTGGCAGGCCCAAATGTTGCTCGACTTGCCCCTTCAGCTTTACTAGCTTCCTAGTGCACTTGGTGGGGTCATGGGCGCCGTACGTGACGAGATTGTGCAGATGGCTCAGCTCGAATGCACCGCGCGGGTGCAGGCCAAACCATTGCTGCAGTCGAGCAAAATCCGCATTATGGACGGCGACGCCACACTTTTTGATGGCAGGGTCCTCGATGATTCTTCGCAGTGCTGGTGCCAAGAGGTCCTTTGCAGTGCTGCCTGAGTGCAGGCCTATGTGGAAGAGAGCGATCTTGTCCTCACATGCAATCTGAATGAGACCAACCCTCATCTGCAGAGGGGCGTTGGGATTCTGGTCGGTCTGGGGCCATTCCATGTCGAAGCCGAGAACCTTCTCGTGGAGGAAGTCGTGGGCGATCTCTTCGGACTCGAGCTTGGTCCTGCTGTAGAGCACTTTCACTGGTTGGTCCTGTGGGCCACGGTACAAGCGGTGGCTCCAGAACCTGTGCCCGGTCGGGGTCATCTGGAAGGAGAGGGGCCATCTTGCCCTGTCGCGCTTGGAGTCAGCCATCACTACGGCGCGACTTGTACATTGTTGTTGGTTTTTGTCTGGGGCGTGTGAAGCCGGCACTGCATTCCCATTTCAGTCTGTGCTCGACTGTTTGGACGGCTTGGACTTGTCGCTGGCCATCATGTGACTGCGGTCGCTCTTGGTGTTGCCGATGTTGTTGTTGGTTGTTGTTTTGTCCGTCGTCGCTGCCGTCAAGAGCTCCCCGGGCAGCTGATGACTAAGTAAGTACCTACCTACCTACCTAGGTACCTACCTAGGTACCTAGGTAGGTAGGCACTGCTAGGGCCCCACTTCTCCAAACGAACCGGGCAGAGGCCACTACGAAAGATAAATTCTAGCCCGTTTACGGAGTCCGTACAGTGCTGCAGATTTGCGCACCGCTCCCCCAGTAGGTACAGTAGTTACCGCTTAATTACTGCATCGCCCCCAACATTGAAGCCTCACTTGATGAGTACAGAGGTGCATTGGGACTCGAGTACTTTTAATATCCGTATCTTTCCCTTGTCTCACATCGACACAGCCCACCCACAGGACCTGATTAGATCGTGCAATCACTCGGTCATGATTATGTAACGCGCTGGCTGTCATTCTGCTGACGGGCTCCGGGGTCCGAGGGACGAGCTGCAGTGGCTGATTATCATCGCTGGTATTCACCACGCCTCCTCAGCTGAATCTAGCCGTTGATGTCAAGACCAAGTCCGTCACGCCGCACTCAGAACATCCCACGACATAAATCAGACACGGGCTTCTTCTACATATAGACCTTCATCATGAGGCTTTACGCAATAGGTGATCTGCACCTCAGCTACCCAGCCAACCGTGATGCCTGGTCTGAGCTCGACCTCCATCTCGACGACGGGCTCATCCTATGTGGCGATATTGGTGAAAAGGCCGAACAGCTCGAGCTCGCCTTCTCAACCGCGACCAGGTGCTTCAAGGAGGTCTTCTGGTGTCCTGGCAACCACGAGCTCTACACTCTCGCCTCGCCCGCTGGAGCCCCGCCACAGCTGCGCGGCGAGGCAAAGTACAACCAGTGTGTCGCCATTGCCCGCAAGTACGGCGTGCGCACCCCCGAGGATGAGTTCGTGGTCTGGGAGGGTGAAGGAGGGCCCGTCTTGATCGCTCCAGTATTCACTCTGTACGACTACTCCTTTCGACCTGATCACATCAAGGACAAGGCCGAGGCGTTGAAGTGGGCCGAGGAGATGGATACGGTGGCGACGGACGAGTTCATCTTGCATCCAGACCCTCATCCCTCTCGCGAGCAATGGTGCGAGGTACTTGTCGAAAATACACAGGCCAAGCTTGAAGCGGCCACGAATCGTGGTCTGCCCTTGGTCATTGTCAATCATTGGCCTCTGCGGGAGGATCTCATCTGGATACCCAGAGCCCCAAGGTTTACGCTGTGGTGTGGCACAAAGAAGACGGAGGACTGGCACAAGAAATACAATGCCAAGGTTGTGGTCTCTGGCCACCTGCACGTGAGGAGGACGGACTGGAAGGACGGCGTGAGGTTTGAGGAGTGCAGCTGGGGCTATCCGAGGCAGTGGGAAGACGTGAGAAAATCTGGCAAGGACATCAACTCTCTATTGAGGGAGATCTTGCCAGGCCCGCCAAAACCAGACGGGGACATGATACCAACCCAGTGGAGGAGGTGGGGCTAGACGCCAACGGTCAAGTCTGGATCCGAATAAGCCAATACATGGAGCAACAGCAATATCTGGCACCAGGCTTGGGTTATGATGATGTTGAGCCTGACCAGCGCGAGGGCTCTATCCCTGGCTTGGGCTCCGGCCAACCTCGCTATGATCACAATGGCAAACTGTTGCCCTGGTGGGAGGGATCACAGGCAATGCGATAGGGATATGTATGTCTATCTCGAAACCAGTATCAATACTACAGCAATATAAATCTTATTGGACTAGACTTCACATGCTTCTTGCACACGCTCAAATTTGCCACGCCGAACAAAGTAAGAGCCAAGCGCGAAGCGCACTTGGGCTGGCGTGAGGTTGTCCAAATCGAGGAGCAAAGTCCGGGGCATGCAGTTGGCAATGAGACAGACCATGTGGGCGCTCAATTGTATTGTGGGACACGCAGCGGGATCAGCACATGTAGATAAGCCTCACCCCTCAACACCACATCCAAATGTATATATATACAACCACTCAACGTGTTCTCCACTCAATATACGGGCGTACCTCGCGCTTGATTCCGCTGTGCTCATCATTGCGCCGCCCGAAAGGATGCTCTCTATACTCTTGGTGGATATTCAAGCACTGATCTTTTCATTGTTGGGGTGTCACGACTCTTCAAATTGGCGGCCGCCTCATATCTTTACGAAATTTGGTTTGACTTGATCAAAGGCGGTCAGTATACATTCGAAATAAAGAGGCTTCATGATATCTACGGTAAGTCATCGCGAACAGTGCAAATAGCATGGCATTGGGCCTGGGTGCTAACAGGACTACCGGTACCACGTAACAGGCCCAATCATTCGTATCAACCCAGGGGAGCTGCACCGCACTACAACAAACCACGACCTACATCGCCTTCGCCGCGATCCTCTCCGGTACAAGTTCTCCGTTGCTCAGATATCAAAGGTGGAAGACGAGGTGCATGCTCTCGCGCAGCACCTTGGCGATAAGTTCCTCGCCAGCAGGCAGGTCTTCGACGTCCAAGATGCAATGAGCTGTCTCAGCTCGGATGTCGCGTCTTTGCAGGTCTTCGGCGAGACCTTCGGCTTCGTAGAGCAGCAGCGGGGATTCCAGCCGAACTTGAAGCGTGCAAGCTACGCCATCTTCACGACCTACTTCGTCTTTCGATGGATGCAACCGCTAAAATGGTTGTTTGGCTACGGTGGGCGGTGGTTGGCTCGGTTTATGCCCGAAGAAGTTGCCCAATTCCAGCATCTTAATGATGTCGAGTTCCCTCGCCGGTTCCAGCAGGCCAAGGCCGAACATGAGGCTGGTATTGTCAAGCAGCGCCAGACGGTGTTAGATGTACTCCTCGAATCGGACTTGCCCGAACAAGAAAAGACGGGCTATCCTCCTTGCCGGCACGGAGACGACTAGCCGGGCTTTGACGGTCCTGACATTCTACATCCTTAGGGACCGGTAACTCCTCTCCAAGCTCACAGAGGAGCTGAAGAGAGTGGTAGAGTCGCCGTCCCAGCTTCCCAGATGGTCTGTTCTGGGACAGTTGCCGTACCTAAACGTAGTCATTAACAAAGGTCTCTGCCTCTCCTATGGCATGACTCAAAGGTTGCCGCGCGTGCCAACTCAGGAAGATTTGTTTTATAATGGATCGTGGACACCTCTGGAACCGCAATCTACCCCCATTCACGTCAGCTATCAGATACCGAGAGGATACGCTGTCAGTATGTCAAACGGCATGATGCATCACAATGAAGCCGTTTTCCCAGATTCATATCAACTTCTTCCATACCTAGGTAGCGATGGCTCTACGAGGACAGGACTCGAAGTAAGAACCTCGAACGGTGGGTATCCTATGTCTTTCAATAGAGGCAGTCGAATCTTTCTTGGAATGCAGTGAGCCTTTTGATCCCTCCGACTTTGCATAGAATCACACGTTATATGAAACTGATTCCATCTCACATACAGCCTCGCCTATTGTGATATGTAACTCGCATTGTCCGTTCTCGTCTTGCGCGTATTTCCTCATTTGCACTTGTATGAGACGGCTATCGACGATGTCAGGCCCGCGAGCGACGCCTTCATCCCTTTCCCTCAGAAAGGTAGTACCGGTATAGGCGTCCGAGCAATGATGAAAGAGTCTTTTTGAGACAAGCTGCAGACCCGCTCATGAAAATGAGTGGTGATACCTACTGGGATCTAAAAGAGACGGGCCGGTAACAGTGGTGCTTCAAGCGAATATTGCGGAGGGAAGAAGTAGATGCTAACGAGCACAGCTCAAGTGCTTTAGTACACAGCGTCGGACCCAGAAACCGCAGTACTTTGTTTCCCAATCAGCATCCAGTGAAACCCAATGCGAAGCCTGTCAACTTGTGAGCCATTTCTGTGCGCTGCACTTAGATGGCAGGTTGACCTCAAATTCCTCTATTTTTTTTATAAAAAAAAAGAAGAAGAAGAAGAAGAAGAAGAAAGTTGCCCATTGCCCAGGGAACAAACGTATCAGTTGCAGCTTACGAGTTCGCGAGACTTTAATTTGATTAAACTCAAACTCTGACATCAGTCAATGACTGCATACCTGACACTAATGTAAATAAAGGTTCACTGCGGAAGCTTTTCCCACTGGATTATTGGCCATGCAGTGTTTGGCGTTGCAGTCTGTCTGCATGCCAGATATCCAACGCAGTACTGGTACAGAGGTCTCAAGCTGCATATACGATATATCAGAAAACACCGATATCAATTTATCGTGTAGTCGCCACTACTCATGCAGGGGCTTTCGCCTCGGACGGTTCCCACAGGTCTCTTGGATCTTACTTGCATGCACCAGCACTTTATAACGCAATCCTGCTCGGTGGTACTTTAGGTATGTAGAACAGCAGCCAGAGTCGGCCCACCCAGCTCTTTGCTTCCGCCCACCTGGGCACCCAGTACCTTGGGTAAGCCAAAAATTGACTCTGTTATATATAGATTTTTCCCCCACCTAGAAGTACCTTTTTTGCTTAATAAGTGGGATTTTAACCCTATACTTCTAAAATCTCTAGCTATCCCGAATAGAGCGGTACTTTATAATAACTTCTGCGCCCTCTGGCCTTCTGTGCGCCCTTTCAAAATGTTAGCCTTCCGCACACTTTCTGGTTTTGCATACCCTCTGGATTCCCATCTGGCACTGGAAGGCTAAAAGGCATGCGGAAGGCTAGAGGGCGCTGGGAGGCTAGAGGGTGCGGAAGTTATTGGAAAGCCATTAAAGTATTCTAGAAGTATATAGAGTTTTAGAGCAATGAAAAGGTACTTTTGCTATAGTAGCATTTAGTATAGAAAACCTTATACTGTGTGGGCGGAAGCAAATAGCTGGGTGGGCCGACTCTGGCTGTAGAACAGCCTCAGCGAGACGCGCGAGTCACGACTAAAGTACGTAAAGTTTCTTCCGGGGCCTTTAGGAATCCCCCATTTGCCGGATATTCAACGTCCTCGACAGCACAACTCTAAGTCTGCGTTCATTACGGACCATTCTTCCCCGATTGGTTGTGAGAGGTTGGAAACGGCGTCGGATGAAGCACAATCCCGCACACTCGTACGAGTCCATTCAGAGTTTGTCTACTGAAGAGATCAGAGCCCACTGCAAGTACTACCAATACGCATGAGATCAGCACGAGACAGCCGCGCAAGTCTACTTAGTATTCATGAGCGACTGCCAATCTGTGAACAATCGCAACCATTGAACTATTTCCGTATTAGATATCCTGCACATTTCGACTCTCAATATCCTAGCGGACGATGAATTCATCCTCAGCAGGTCTGGTTCCAGCTGCGCCGCCGCCGCCCGGCGAAAGCCCCAATTTCGATCATCCTCACGATGTTCACCATGCTATCAACTGGATCAACACAAGCCTCTGTCTTGCCTTTGTCACCTTCTTTTCGGCTGTTCGGGTGTACGTCAAGCTCGTTGTAAGGCGTGACCGAATCCTCCTCGAAGACTACGCCTTCATCGCAGCTTGGGCTACAACCGCTTTGATCATTATTGGGGTCCTCATGCTCACACACTACGGCGAGGGATATCACGTCTGGGAGCTAAGCCAGGCACGGTACCGTGACTTTCTCAGGTGGCTTTACATATGTACAGTGGTCTACGGGCCCGCTGCGTTTTCAACAAAGGTGACATTGCTACTCCTTATAGCGCGCGTCTTTGCCGTGAAGGAACATGTCTCCAAGGCATTGCGGTGGTTTATGATCGGTCTTGGAGTCGTCTACTCAGGGATCCAGATACCTAAGGTTATGGTCTGCACCCCTATTTCGGCATACTGGGAGATCACGGCCGAAGTTGGTGTAACTGGACAGAACCCATACTGCCTCAATCAGTCGCATATATTCATTGCTGACATATCTGTGGCTGTTCTGACGGACTTCATTATCCTCATCGTCCCTATTCCCTTGGCTATGTCCATGCGTTCGCTTCCGCTCAAACACAAGATGCAAATAATATTACTGCTCAGCGCTGGTGGGGCTGCGTAAGTGACTTGACTCCCTTGGAGGCTTTTGATAATTATTCCTGTTTCGAGAGGTGTCTCAAGACACCAAAGAGAATGCGTGGCATTTCACTACAAGATACACTCCCCATCGAGTTCTGAGAGCGGCCTTTCGATCTCTTATGGAAATTGAAGCACCTCACTAACATGATAGAATCTCAGGACCGCAACAACGGTCTGTCGCATGGTCAAAGTTATCCAGTTCTTGGGCTCGACCGACCCTACTGCAGATTTTACCGTATTATCTATTTTCACGTAAGCGCAGAAACGTTGAGTTTTAGAGTCCTATTTTAGCACGTGCTAATCAATTCCACAGTCTACTCGAACTCACTATTGGCGTCGTGTGCGCCTGTCTTCCATCCCTCAACGTTTTGCTCACAATGATATTTAAACGACAGCCTAGAGTTACAGCAAATGTGCCACGGACTTCGAATTCCTCACATAGGAGGAAAATTTTGAACCAGAAAAATAGGTTATGGGGCTCAATCAGTGTCTCTTGGGGGTCTAAAACCTCTAGAAAGACGACGACCTCCCCGGGGACGCGTCAACAAACGGCCCACTACCCATGTGCACAGGCTGAAGTTCACGAATGGGAACAACAAGATCCAGTCATGACATTTGACGAAGAATTAGCGGCATATATGGAAGTTGGGTCATTTCAAGGGGCGACGCAAAATGAAAGGAGGAGGAATTCGGATAATATAGTGAGTGAGATCGGTTGAGGTCAAACGGGGACAGCATGGTCAGTACAATTGCAAGCCCTGAAGTCTTCAATAGCATCAGCGTCAGGCTAATACATGCGAGCGTCATGCAAATTTCGATAATATCGCGGAGAGGAAGCAGACTCCCGGAATGGAATCCTGATAAGGGACAATGAGGGTGCCGTACATCGGATCCAATCATCGGATCCAATCATCGAATGCCTCCACGCTCCCATCCGGCAGCCCCTAGTCTGTATGCGTGTATCGAATGATTATAATATGGTGATTGTAAGTAAAGTCACGCAGTTATTACAGTACGGAGGGCGCACGGCTTTTCGCATTTACTGAACCATACTACCACATCCCGACTTTTTGTCTAATCGGAACGTGACCAGCGTCAACAAGTATAAAACCATACCTAGTCCTGTACAAACTCGCTATGTTTTAAACAATGACTACTCCTTGATCCCATCTGTGGCGACACCATCCCCATCAGATCATCGATTAGGTGCCAGAAAAATCAGACGACTGACTTTGAAAGACTTCAATGTTATATATACAAAACAGATATACCGCGGGAAATCATAAGAAAAGGACTCGTCTAGATGATACCGTGTAATTGACTGATTGTCCCTTATCAAAAATATCTTGTAGTGGAATTGACGGCTAGTATAAAACTCGCTTTCTTATGGGAGGCCGCTCTACATCAAGTGTGCACTGTCCAAGTTATATCTTATGATAGGTATTCTTGCGAGCTGCATGTTGGAGGAAGTTAAAGACACATGGGTGACATTGCTACGATTCTTATCCTGGGAGAGCCATGTGCCTTGAGAGTGACGGTGGTCGATCACCATGGGGTATTTTACTATTCACTGACATGCATACAGCACTGGACATCTCTGCCTATAGATATTTATAGGGCAGATGTCAGCTGGTCGCAACATCGCTTGAAATCACGCAGGGTGATGCATACCTAGGTATGTCGGGAGACATAGATATCTAGTAAGCCTGGTGGATTTTCACATGAGAGGAGACAAGGGTTATCTGCATCTCACTTGATGCCCAGCAAGAACCCCTCTTCTGTGTTCAAAGCGACTGGTCCTCGATGCACCTGCCAGGCTGGAGCTGATGGCGGAAAGGGGGAGGTCGGTGTTGAGGATCCACTTGAGCCGCGAAGGAATGTGAAAGATCTGCGGAAAAGCGCCGCAGGTACGACAGCGCCTCCATACCATTCTCGCCTTTTCTGCCCTGTCCTGATATCAAACTCGAGCAAGCAGCCTTGGAGCATCATGGAGGAATTCAACCTGGTTGTCATCGCTCGGCCGCATTACAGCAGGGCCAGTGCATCGGAGCGAGCTTGAGAAAGAGAGGCAAAAGCTGATGTGGTATCACAGAAAGCTTGGGCTGGACTGGCAGCAGCAAAGTCGTTCTCCGAGCTCAGTCCGGACAAGCCTCTGGTCATATTCGAGTCCGCTCAGACACTGGGCGGGGTTTGGGCGAGCGAGCGACTTTATCCAGGCCTGAAAACAAACAATATGCTCGGGACCTACGAGTATCCTGGGTTTCCCATGAGCCCAGACATAATTGGGGTCAAGCCTGGACAGCACATGCCTGGAAGAGTCTGTCACGAGTATCTGAGCAGAGATCATTGATGCACAGCAATATGGAATCGCGAACAAGATCACTTACACATCTCGGGTGGTCTCGGCAGAGCACAGAGAGTCTGGCGGTTGGTTATTGAGCGTTTGCAAGACTGATGATAGCTCCGAGGATCATGACACTCGCGGCCATATCGAGTATCAGGTCATGGCCCAGAACCTTGGAAGCTTGTGGTTGCGACCGGGTTGACCTCGGAGCCTTTCAGACCCAGATTCGACGGGCGAGGACACATTTGGTGGCAGGGCACTTCACATCAAGGAATTTCCCAAGTATGCAGGCACTTTGGACACAGCCAAGCGAGTGACCTTCTTTGGTGGTACTAAATCCGGGTGGGATGCTATCTACGCCTACGCGACGAGAGGAATTCCAGTCGACTGGGTCATCCAGTCGTCGGGCCATGGCCCATCTTGGATGGCCCCGCCATACTTGATGCCGTTGAAGAAGTGGCTGGAAAAGTTGGTTATGGCCAGGCTGTTGACCTGGTTCAGTCCCTGCATCTGGGGGTTCGCCGACGGCTCATACCGGGACTCGCAATTCCTGCACGGGACAGCAGTTGGGCGGTCCATCACAGAAGGTTCTGGTCTATCCTCGGCAACGACCTTCTCACCCTGAACAGGTATGATTCTCATCCTGAGACGGCCAAGACCAAGCCTTGGATCCCACCCCATGTTTGTGGCGTCCGGCTTCTCCATCCTGAACTATGATACGGGTTTCTTCCAGCTCCTGCGCGGTGGTACCGTCAAAGTGCACATCGCTGATGTCACACACGTCTCGGCCAATAAACTGCACCTGTCAGATGGTACGGCGCTCGAGTCCGAGGCAATGTGCTGTGTCACGGGCTGGACGTGGACACCGCCCGTCAGGTTCTTCCCTGATGGTATCGATGAGAAGCTTGGAATTCCACACGCCAACTCGACAAGTTGTCTCAGCCGTCTCAAGAACAGGGCGGACGAGGAGATTCTTGAACAGCACCCTCGATTGAGAAGCCCACCCGTGCTCAACAGGAAATATATCCCACTCACTGAGCAGAGAGGGGTGTCGGGCAACGGCAGCGCACTCAACTCGCCTCAGTCGAGCTCTCTGACCCCCTGGACACACTACCACTTCATGATACCGCCATCACAAGAAGTGTTGAAGCGCCGCGGTATCGCTTTTGCAGGCGCTTTGATGAACTTTAGCGTCCCGCTCACGATGCACGCACAATCCCTGTGGATCAACGCGTACTTCCGTGGCGAGGGGCTGTCCCTGCCTGAAGCAATCGAGGAAATACAGTATCAAGCTGTCTTGCACAGTCGATTTGGCAAGTGGAGATATCCCGCAGGCCATGGAAGCCAGCACCCCGATTTCGTCTTCGATGCCCAGCCGTACATCCACTTGCTCATGCGCGATCTGGGCCTCCGGGTCTACCGCAAGCGAGGATTCATGGCAGAAATCCTAGAGCCATACGGCCCTGAGGACTACAAAGACATGGCTCAAGAGTGGCTGGAAAGACATCGTCCTTTGGGTTTATAGTGTCGACATGCGCCGATTTCGGTGGTATGCTCGTCTGGAATTGCCTTTGTAGCAAGCGACGCCCGAGTGTCCGTCTTTAGCCACATCTGAGGACCTTTAGTGAACATGTCAAACAAATACGCAATGTCGGAAATTGCGTCACGCAGCACGGAATGCTTGCCCAGGCCCACAGCCTTTACCAGCATTCCGAGGCTGGGTGAGACTGGGACTCGGCACCAGCTTGTCCGAAGCATGGGCGTACATACTCCAGCCTGACGGACCCGGATGAGTTTGATGGGACAGAACCCGTCGACCTCCGCTGGCGGCTCTGCGAAGTCCGAAAAAGCCGAGCAGTCATGTTTTCTTAGAAGTGCCTGTGGCAGAAGACTGCCCACCAATGGCGTCAGAGAAGATAGTACAGCCAAGACGAAAACGTTCGTCTTCATGCATATTCAAGTTTAGTTTATACACCTGACCAGGTCCTCTTAGGGACGGTCTGCGTCTTCCAGCATCACGAATCATTTCTATCCTGACTGACGGTGGCAACATGGATGCCTGCACGGACTTGCACGTCTTGTGGGCCGCGTCCGCTTCCAAGGCACTGTGCCTGTCTATGTAGACGCCTTCGCGCGCGTGGCCGAGCAAGCCACGGACGTCTCGAGGTCTCAGCCCTCCATATCCAAATCAGGGTCGACCTCGGTCCCCAGGTCTCTGTCCTCAAGAAACCTCCTCCCCAGCAGCTGGTCAGGCAAGTAATCCTGTCTGACTCTGCCATCTTTGTAATTTGGATTGTATTTGTACTCCTTCCCGTAGCCCATCTCCTTCATGAGCCTCGTTGGTGCGTTCCTCAGATGTATAGGGATCGGCAGCCCGGCCACGCCCGGCTCCCGCAGCGCAGCATAAGCGTTATTGAGCCCGCGGTACGCACGCGTGCTCTTAGGTGCAAGGCACAGAGCAGTTGCGCAGTGGCCCAAGGGGATGCGGGCCTCTGGCATTCCGATCTTCTCGACCGCGGTGTACGTCGCCGTGGCGAGGGAGAGCAGCGAGTTGTCGGCGAGGCCGACGTCTTCGGACGCAATGACCACCATGCGGCGGGCGACAAACAAAGGATCTTCGCCTGACTGTAACATGCGTGCAAGGTAGTACAGCGCCGCATCGCTGTCAGACCCGCGTACCGCTTTGTGGAAGGCGGATATGGTGTCGTAGTGCTGGTCGCCAGCCCTGTCATAGACCAAGGTTTTGGTGAGTGCTGCTTTGATGTCTTCCTTTGTGAGGGGGCAGGAAGGGTCGGCTGGCGGTCTGGTGGTGAGTGACATGGCGAGTTCCAGGAGATTCAGGGCAGTCCGGGCGTCGCCGTCTGCGAAGGCGGAAAGGTAAGCGAGCAGCTCCTCGTCGACAAGGGGCGACAGCTTTGACGGGTCGTTTTCGAACGCGTGCTTCATGGCCCTCGTCAAGATGTCCCGGACGTGCTCGTTTGACAGCTTCTGCAGGGTGAAGGTCCGACAGCGCGACAGGAGCGCGGCTTGGATCTTGAAGGACGGGTTCTCGGTCGTGGCGCCGATCAAGGTGATGGTGCCAGCCTCGACGGGCTTTAGGAAGACGTCCTGCTGCGCCTTGGTGAAGCGATGTATCTCGTCGCAAAAGATGATTGTCCGCCTCCCGGTGAGCGACAGCTCGTTGGCAGCGTCCTGGAACAGTTTCTTGCACTCTGCAGCGCCGCTGGAGGTGGCGTTTATCTCGATGAAGCGACTCCCGACCATGTTGGCAATAACACGGGCTATGGTGGTCTTGCCAGTACCCGATGCGCCCCACAGGATGATGGATGGCAGCGACTGAGACTCGATCAAGGCGCGCAACACGCCGTCGGGGCCGACGAGATCCTGACCGGCTATGTCATCGAGAGTGGTCGGGCGCACACGCTCCGCGAGGGGGGCGTTTGGGTTGGGCTTGTGTCTCTTGACAGGCGGCGCAAGCAGCGACAGAGGCTGGGCCTCGGCCATGGGGGTATCCTGCGGGGAGCCACCCCGAGTTGTCTGGGCGGGCGGTGTGCTGCCCGGCCCTTGTCCGAAGGATCTCTTGACGCCGATGGTCTTGGCGGTCGAATAGGCCGTGGAGCTGGCGGGGCCGTTGACGACGGGAGTCGAGACCTTGGAGGTGGTGGCCTGTCGTTTGGCAGCGGGCGTGGCAAAGAAGTCGGCGGCGGACCTCTTCATCGTGGACGGAGGGGGGAGGACCTGGGACTGCGTCTGTGACTGGGGCATTGACTGTGCCTGTGCCTGTGATGGTGGTTGTAACTGAGGCTGTGACTGGGGGTGCGACTTTGAGGGTGAGGACTTGGAGCTGGCGTTGCTGCTGCTGTTGGAATTGGGATTGGAATTGGCGGCCGACGAGGCATTGTCGACGAGGAAAGTCGTGCATCCGGAGTCAATGTGGCCGTTGATCTCGGATGATTTGACAGTTTGGTCGCATATTGGACAGAGCACCATTGTAGGGGAGAACGGGTCGGCGACCTGTAGAGGAGCTACGAGGGAGCAGCGATGCCTCAGCCAGCCAGGGAGGTAGAAAGACGCTGGGTTTCAGGCCGAGACTTGGAACGAGGCGACGTTGAATGAAGCTGAGGTTG
The DNA here is from genome assembly GCA_023242295.1 of Diaporthe ilicicola. Taxonomy (NCBI): domain Eukaryota; kingdom Fungi; phylum Ascomycota; class Sordariomycetes; order Diaporthales; family Diaporthaceae; genus Diaporthe; species Diaporthe ilicicola. Next base: position 65,151 of record JALPVH010000253.1, read on the forward strand.
GAGTCGAGGTTGGAGTTGGCCGACGCGTAAATTGGCCGGATGTGACGCGCTTCGAGGCTTTGCCGCCCAAAAAAACGTGGGGGTGACCTTCCAGCAGGGGCAGGCAGGCATTCTTGTAGCCTGCTTACTTAAGGATGTGTCGACTGTAGATACACTCCACCGCCACCCACCCCAAGAAAGAACCGCTGTGACAGTATGACGGACCAGGCTGATTGCACACTACTCGGTGGTGGTGACGATAATTTAAGAATTAAATCTGCGTGCACACGCATACAGTTATATATGTGCACCTGTATATACATGCTCAGCCCAACCAAGGGCATACACATCCCACAACCCACATCCCACATCCCTCACCCCTCACCCCTTTCCCCCGCAAGAGAGACCCAGACGCCGCCGCAATGCAAAGTTAAGTCTCAACGCTCGTGTACATAGATGCATTCCTGTCCCAGATGTTCCATCCCATCCCATCCCGTCCCGTCCTGTCCTCTGACCGTATGTCCATATGATGCTGGATGATGCTGGTAGTCCCATGCCTCCATGTTTCCTTGACCCTCCCACCCAACCTATAGTCGACCTGGTCGCGGCATTCAAACAATGACCTTGCCTCTCTATCTGATGCCCTGCCTCCAATTCTCCACACGGTCGGAATGCCCTTGAGTGTTCAAGCCCATGTTCAGCGGTGTGCCGGCCTGCATTCCATAGCCGCCGTGCAGGCCCCCAGCAAAACCCACTCCCGCTCCGTACGCCGTCTGGCTGTGCGCATAGCCTCCCGCAGCCCCGATCCCTCCCCCAAAGGCGCCGTAACCTCCCGACGCGAGCAGGCTGCCGTTGACGAACGGGGTCGGCTCTTGGTACTGCGGTTGCTGCAGCAGGCCACCGTTGTACCCTCGCCCGAACGTGTTGCCTTTCGAGAAGACCGGGTTCATTCCATCCGGCCCGACATTGGGGTTGCCATAGTTGCCTGCAGCCCCTATCAGGTTTGTGGCATTGCGCTGCGGTCCCATTCGCATGCCGCCCATGCCGTTCGCCATCGCTGCCTGCCCACCCTGTCCCAGCTGGCCCATGCTCATGCTCGCTCGAAGGCTGTGGCCCTGGGGCTGTCCAAGGACCCCGACTAGGCCGTGGCCACCGGTGCTGTCGTTGAATCTTCCGCCCTGGTAGCCGCCTGCCTTCACAACGCCGCCGCTCGGGTCGCGCTGCCTCTGCGGGACCTGCGCCCGGAACGCTGCCATCTTTGCCGACTGCTCGCGGGCTACCCGCGACGCCTCGTGCTCCTTCCGAAGGCGTTCGGCTTCGCGGGGGTCCATGCTGCCTTGTGGCCCCTCCATCGGGTTCGCGCGGAGCACGTCCGCCAAGTCGAGACGGCTCGAGACTCCCTCCCTTTGGCTACCACCCGACACGGCCCGGATGCCCATCTCCCGTTCGCGAGCCTCGCGCTCGGCTTGCAGCCGGCGCCGGCGCTGGCCCAGCGTCTCTTCCTCCTCTGCTGGAGGCGCTTCGGTCTCCTTGCCCTTCCCCTTGTCTACAGCCTGCGCACTATTCTTCTTCTTTTCCTCCTCCTCTTCTATCCCCAACTCACCAAGCAGCTCGGTCGAGAAGGACATGCTGACCGGCCTGGCGCTCGGTAAGGGGTTGTCGCCGTCCTCCTTGGCACGAAGTCTTTTCATGCGCTGGCCAAGAGTCTCGCCCTCGATGTCATCTTCCGCTTGCCCCCGGCTTGCCATACTCCCAGTCCGAGAGTGAGGTCCAGACGCGCCGGGGCTGACAGGCTGCAAGAGGCGCGGGCTGTTGGTCCCCGGCATCAACGTCATCCTGGTCCCGTTCGCGCCTGGCTGGAGGTACATGCTCGGGGCGACCTCCCTGCCCTGCAGCCTGTCACGTCTTCGGGATAGCGGCTCATTGTCCTCCAGATCACGCTTTTCCATCAGGCCCAATGGCCTGCTGATCTCCTGCGCAGCAACGGCAAGGTCACGCTCGGTGGCGTTCGGCCCCATCTGCTTCTTGGCTGCCAGCAAGCCGAGCGGCACATCCTCGTCGTCTGACTCCTCCGGCTCGTCCGGACCGGCTGCCCACGCAAGGTTGACCCTCTTGCCCTTGCGAGCCCGCGCCTCGACCTGCGCCACAGCGTCGAGCTCCAAAAGTGTGCTGTGGAGGCCGCTAGCGTTGTTCAACGGGTTGCGCGTGCGGTTCTTGTGTTGCTGTTTGCGCAGTTGCAACTCTGCCAATAGAGTCGTCGGAGGGCCGGTGTAAACTTGTTCCTCCTCCGATTCAGACCCTTCTGCTTCCTCGTCGGGTGCCAAGGCTGAGCGCTCATCAGCCTCGGGGGACGAGTCTCTGTCGCCACGGCCGGAGCCAGACAACCTCGAGCGGGCGTCTTCGTCTCTCTCGGCGAGCAGGTTGCTGCTGCTCCTGGACTTGTTGCGCCCTGCTAACAGAGACCACACGGACTTCCGCTTCTCCACCTCTGGCACGGCGAGGGAAGCCGTGCTCTTTGAAGCAATGTGGCCGTTCCCTGCCCCATGACCGCTAGTATCTTCAGCTGTCAACACCATCCTACTCTTTCGGTTGCTCTTGCTGCCAAGCCCATAGACCTCGGCGCCCAAGCGACCGGCAAAGGCATGGTCTGTGAAAGCATTGACTGGGGCCGAGGCTGCCGCGTCGAGAATGCTGTCAAGCGTCTTCATGGCAGATCCATCCTTGATTTCTATCTTGGGGGTCTCGCCCGGCAGGTCGAAAAAGACGCTAGCACGCAGCTGCGGTGGAAGCTCCGAGAGATCCATACGGGATTTGCGCTGGTCCGGACCTCCAAGCTTTTCCGGGCGCCGCAGGTGTTGCACCTCGGGGGCATCTGCCGAGTGTCCTTGGGAAGAGGGCCCAGGTTCTCCGTCGGCAATGAGCGCGTCCTGGGGGCCTTGGCCCCGGGAGCTCGAGTGGGCAGAGCTCGCTGGGACGTCGTCCCCCATCAAATCTATGGAGCCCTCGCCTTCAAGCGGATCGGGCAGCCAGGCCCTGCTTTCCCGAGCTGCCTGTGGCATCTGACTGAGCACCTGACTTCGCCGCATATTGCGCTGTGTAGACTTGACCCCTTTGCCAAGCTTCGGGGGGAGGTTCAGCATAGCCGGGACACGCGCAGGGTAGTAGAGCATCTGTTGGCCTGTCTCGGGGTCGAGGTATGACTGCGGCCGCGCCCTTGGCATCTGTGACTGCCTCTGACGTGGTCGCGGGTAATGGGCCTCTTCTGGCTGGACGGGGAACTGCTCGGCCACAGTGTCAGGGTCGCAGTGCATGCCGTCGAAATCGGCGAAGGCATTGTCCTCATCTTCTGTATCTGGAGATCCCGTTACGTCCGGCCGCTGCTCGGCCGGGGCTTCGTACTCGTCTCGGGCCCGGGCTGAAGGAGGGTCCTGGGGATTCCGAAGCTGGAAATTTGCATCCTCGTGGTTGTCCCAGTATGAATCCACGGAATGAACCAACATCGGCGTCCGGTCCGAGTCCCTTGAAACGCGCCTTGCCATTTCCTCCGCGATTTCTATATTCGTTGCGTTTGGTTCGACATATTGGTGGGCCCTTGCGAGTATCGCGTCGTCGTCGTCTCCAAGGTCCTCTAGGTTCGGGACTGTCCGATCAGCTTCATCCATGGCATCCATGGTCAAGGCGGACGGAGGCTCCATCTCGGCGATCTCAGCGAGGGAAAGGGGACCGGAGCGATTGCTCTGGACGCTATGTACGCTCTGTATACTATGCACGCTGCGCACGGAGCCCTTGCCTGGGCCAGACCTCGACATGGACGAGGCGGAGAGATTGGGGAAGGCCTCGCCATCAATGGTCTCGGGCTTGCTCCTGGTGCTGTTGGCCCTCGACAAAACGCCGCTGCTCTTACTTGCGCTTCTGAGGCGGCCGGTGAGCGACTGGGTAGGACTCATGATATACCCGCCGGGGGAATAGCCCCCAAGTCTTGCCTCGGTATTCAGCCCGACAATGGAGCTCTGGCGCGCAAACAAGGGCGCTGGAGTGATGCCGGGGGGGCTGTCGATACCGAAGTCGCCGCCGCTCCTGACGCTGGCAGCAAGGATGGACGAGCGACGGCTGTCACTGCGCTTGAGCTCTTCGTGGGCGTTCCTGATGGCGTCCTCTATACTGCTCGTCATGGAAAAGCGCTCGGCGGTGGCCTCAAGGGCAGCAATGTTGCCGGTGTAGGAGCCAGACCGGGCGTTGGCCACGTTGTCGGGGGCAGGGTGGCGCAGGACAGAGTGTGTGGAGGCGCTGCGGATGACGGGCGACAGAGATGGCTCGATGGGGGAGGAGGACAGCACGGGGGATCGTGAGGACGGGCGCGGTGGCAGTGGGTGGTGGGGTGCAGGACGTCGCACCGCAGGCCGTATGATGCCCGTCTCGGGGGTGGATGCACCAGAAGTTCGGTTGGGGTGGGAGGAAGGGGTGATTGTGGTGCTGGTGTTGGTGTTGATGTGCAGCGGCGAGGTGGAGGAGTTTGCTAGACTGGCGATTGAGGGAGAAGCAACGCCATCGAGGGATCGGTCCTCGGGAATGAGTTCTAGCTCGTGCCTGGGGCTGGACAGAATGTCTTGGTCCTGGTGGAGCGGGTTGGCATGTTCGAGCGAGTGACGGGGGTTGGAAATAGAGTCGAGGCTGGAGGGCGTGGATGGCGAGGCCGGCGAGAGCATTGTTTGCCCCTTTTCGACCGTATCGTTATCGCCTGGCATTGTGGGTGCGGGTGCAGGTGCATGTGCGGGTGCATGTGCAGGTGCTGGAGCAGAGTCGCCCATGTCAGAGGCCCCATTACCCACCGCAGCGATGGGGCCGGTGGCTCGTGTTGACGGCTCCTGCTCCTGCTCCTGCGCCTGCGCCTTTACGGGTCTGGTATCTGCCTCAGCGTCAACACCGTGCGTGTCGACGTCGTGATCCATTGCTGCGTGTGGGCCAGGCGAAGCTGCCGTCTTGAGTCACGTCGCGCGGGTGCGGACGCGACTAAATGCAATGTGGGAGGAAGGATTAAAGAGCGATGTCACCGAGTGGCGATGGAGTATATACTGCAAGTAGTCTGGGTGGACGGGCAGGCGGGCTTCTTAGTGAGCTTGGGCCGGGGCAGCGATGGTGTGGGGAGAAAGACGCAGCAGTTGGCTATGTGAGCAGCACATGTTCTGGGGCGTGGGATGGAGAAATCAATGTTGTCCTCGTCGTCCTCGTCCCCGTCCTTGACCTCGTCGTGGTCTTGGTTGTGGTGGTGGTGGGCCGTTGTCCTCGTCCTCGAACGGCTTCGCCGTGGCTGGGCGCACAATAAAGGAATGTCTGTGCCTGGTGTCGTCGATTTGATGGTGAGGTGGCGGCGGGCGGCCAAGACAGAAGAAAGCAAGTGCCAGTCCAAGTCCAGTGTATGGCTGGGAAGGGGGCGACGGAAGGGAAAGGCTAGTTAGTGCTTGTCTGTCGCTCGCTCGTGTTTCCTGAGCATGGTCGGCTCGGTGGACATGGATGTGGGTTTGAGTGTGGTTATTATGGCACTCTAATAACGTGGACGTGGACGTGAACGACCTGCACATGGATCTGGGGTTGGGTTTGGATTTGGATTTGGATGGATTTGTTTCCACAATTGATATGGGAGGGTGTGGTCTGGATGATTAAACTCTGGAGGTACGCGAACGCCAATAGGCAAGGGGCCTGGGGGGTGGTTGTCGGCGACAAAGACGAAGGTGTGTGTGTGTGAGAGAGAGGCACACCCGCCACCCACCGTCCAGCGACCAGCGACCTGCAACCAGACACCAACCAGCCCGACTGCTTCCCACTACCTAGGTACTAACCTGAACTACCTACCTGGGTACCTAGGTACCTACCTACTCTAGGTAGACACTAGGCTGTCTCGTCCTCCTACTACCGGCGCCATACAGACGGTACCTGACCCATGACTACTTAAGTACTTAGTTCCAGTCCTGCTTTTCCTCATGATACTATTCCATTCCTTTTTCTTTGTCCATGCTCCACTTGACCTGGACAGATCCTATGGTATCTATACCGAGTACCGTCCGTACTGTAGGTATCTACCCGTAGATGCAACATCCTGCCCCTTTTGCTTTCTATGTGAATCGGCTGCGCGACTGGGACTCTGCCGTGTTGAGACGCAGCTCCCAATCTCACGACTCAGCTCAATCCGTTGCATCTCATTTCATGTGCCTCGATGCGTGTCGCGTCACGTCACCCCAAGCACCCAGCCAGCCAGCCCGGTCTTGCTGCTGATGATGGTTTTGGTGACAAGCTAACAAGGTTTGATAAGGCCTCCCCAGGCCCGTATTCAAGGTTTTTGGCTCCCTCGCCTTGGCATCAGACGAAACCTGGAAAAGGAGAATACCCAGTCCAGTCGCGGAGAAGAGACGGAGGCGAGCACGAGGCTACACCTGGGCCTGAACACCTGGTTACCTCAACCTCAACACAATGTACTAAAGTGTAGTGTGGAGACGAAACGGATGAGCTCAGCTTGGTCATGCTCATCAGCAGGTGAATCTTACCGCGAGCAAACGCAACAACACACAAAACTGGCGGGCAATGAGGGATGTGCTGACTGTGTCGCGTGCCCCCCCTCCCCCGGCCGTTGGTTGGACACACGCAAACGTAAACGCAACGCGCAGCACAGCACAGCACAGCGCAGCACAGAGGCTTATCCCCGGATCCATTTCCATTTCCGTCCAACGTGGCACAGGGGTGCCCAGCCAGGGAGGGGCGGGATCGTCTGTCAGTCTGTCTGTCTGTCTGTCTGTCCGCAAGTGTGCTGCTGTTTTATTACCATCCAGTCATTTCACCACAGCACCACGGTGGATTGTGCAGTAGAGTTTTCCTGCATGTACAGTGCAGCTTCGCAATCTCTTGCATGAGCATCCTTCGCAGCGTTGCAGCCACGCTAGATCGCTGATAACGCCTCTCCGCCTGAGTGGGCTTCCATCTGACTAGGTAGATAGCTACCGTGTCTGCGTGTCTATCTTATCACACGTCGACCGACGCCCTACATGGTACTCCGTACAGTTCAACACCGGCGCGCGGGAGCGGTGGGCCGGACAACATGATGCGACGACAACACACAGACAGCCCTCGCTTCCACACCAGCCGTCTTCACAATTTTCCATCCGGCCGTCTGGCCAGCCGCCAGCCCAGCCAGCTTGCTCGAACTGACTGACTGGTGGCTTTGCGCTTTAGGCCCCATTCTCGGCCGAGATCGACGCCGTATGTCTGTGCGAATCTCGGTTTGTTCCGAGCAAGCACCAGTCCGCATAAGCAAACCCCTACTATTCTTGGTCCAAGGAGGACAGTCAGGATGGCCAATGGACAACCGCTGCGCACCGCTTCTTCTTGATGTCGAAGGACTCGACCGAAGCCGGACGATAAGCGAGGTCTGTGATTAATCTGGTACAGCCTGTCACCAGGTGGCGCTTTCATTTCCCTTCCCGCGCAATCTCAACTCCGCCCGAGGGACCTTGCAAGTCTGAAATGAAGTATTGAGTCGTGCAGCTGTGCGGATTTTCAATTTCAATCCGGGTCGAGTGACTGGCTGGATATACACGCACGTAACCGTCATTTTGACGTACTGTATGGCTCATACCAAGAACCATGTCCCGGTCTTGCACCTCTGTACCTGTCCAGCCTGGCTGCCTGGGTGCTAGATCATGGCTTGTGGCGCCCTCGGGAGCAGTTCCACCAGGAGGAGCATGGCACCGCTCTTCGGTCGAGCAGTCAGGTAGCCAAACGATCGAGCCGCACTGCCGGCTGCGGACAACCCTGCGCCATTGCTTCCCAGCAATGCGTCGTCTTTGTCCTGTCATCTACCTAGGCACAATGTTGTTAGCCCAAACCCTCCACAAGTTCATGCCTGTGTTTTGTGCTTCCGGATGTCCATTCCTGGCGGGTAAAAACAACCATTCCGATCACTCGTCCTCATCTTCTAGTGTCACTGAAGCCGAGCCAGGCCAGAGCGGATGAGCACGAGGACGGTAAAGTGCTGGCCCGGTATGGGGCTCCAGAGCGGCATGACATGAATCCAATATATAGATTGAGCGCGTACAGGGCGTGGGACGCGTTGGGTGATTGTCCTTTTACACGTGCAGGTGGTGTAATCGATACCTACCCTAGATAGGCACCTGTCTCATCTCTTGTCCGGCAGACTCCTCGCATGGATTTAGAAGTACAGAAACGCGCAATCACACATCCCACGCCATGTGAATGACCTTCTTGTGAGCCTGCAAGGCTGCGCTCATTCGGCCAGGCTGGATGGCCTGATGATGAATTACAGGAGGCCATCCCGGTGTATATCGGGCGGCCACTCCTGTTGCGTCCCTGGCAGGTCTTTCCTCGAGGACCTGATGGCTGAGGCTCTCTTCAAGAATCCGGCAATGTATGAGACCAAATGATATATTGAAGGGAAGGGCCGAGCTGCCGTGCCATTGGAGCCTGTATCCCCCCTACATGTGCGCTGTAAGGCTAGGAGTAATACTTATGATTATCGGGATGGAGTGCGGATATTGGGAATGAAATGTCGTTGACGATAGCCGCGACATACGACCAATTGCCTGGCTGTAGCGTCTTACAAGACTGGCTTCATCATCTCATTCATCCCACCATGACTCTACCATTTTATTCTCACCCTAGCGGGTCGAGTTTGTAAAGTCTTGTGGTCACGGATGAAAGCCTCCTTGGCCAACCCTCGGAAGACATTCTGAGGAGGCTCACACATTGCTCGTTTTGTGTCCGGTCTCTCTGATTGCAAGGACCGAGCTTGGCTCAAGGTAGCACCAAGGGCGATGAAGCGCCATGTGCTTCTTACCTTCGGGTCTCTGCCGGCTCCTATCGAGGTGGAGTACCCACGACAAGGCTAGAAGCCTTGCGCAGTGTGCCGGTGACGACTGCCAACTGTTAGCAGGCTCTCTGCTCTATGTCCAGTCATGACTTCGACGGACGAGACAGCACAGGTAATGGGGGTACCTGCGCACGGGGTTAAGCCAAGACTCCGTGCAAAGTGATGTGGGCATCGGCAACTGTACAGGGCGACACGATGGGCAGGACCGCTCATAGGCGGCTCTAGGGGTGCAGATTGGCCGGATGGAAGACGTTCGGGTCGATCTCAGGACCAAAACATTTCGCGGACATGGATGACTCTTTGTTGGATGACTCTTTGACGGATGACGGTGCGTGCGCATGCCCGATAAGGCATCACAAGAGTTCACTTGGTCAGGTACTCCGGAGGGCTGTCGCGGGCCCGCAAGCCCCGGAACTCGGGGATCTGGCCGGGCATGGGTCGGTCATGGGCAATTCCATCGTAGGATGTGCTGTGTGCGAGGCAAATCGTTCATGGTGCTGAGCGCTCGCACGGACGACAGATGGACTTTGCAGACACGTTGTTTGGCCAGATTGAAACTGAACTGAGTCGCTCCACAAAGGCATGGCCCCGCGGCATGCCATGTGGGCTTGAAACGTCGAGTCCTAGGCTGGTCCCCTATCACGCGCCCGCAGGAATGCTCTCCCCGAGACCCGTTTGTGGTTCGCGTGAGCTACACGACTGTACGTCTGGCGCTTGTTGGGGGAATGGGGCATGCATTTGCGGAGAGAGCGATGTCCGGCCATTGCAGACTGTCGCGTGCTTGTTGACAGTAAGCATGCAGGGCATGTTGCAGGATAGGAGACGCAGCCAGAACAGCCAGAACAGCCAGAACAGCCAGAACAGCCAGAACAGCCAGGGGGGTAACACATGGGTCTTGAGCCAACCTGCACAGCGATTCGACACGATAGCAAAGCGGACCACGGTGTGGCGGTCAGGCTCAGGTGTGAGTCGTGACGGATATCCCCACTGCCTCTGCTGCTCTGTATGTGCGTCTAGGTCGGCAAGTCAGCTGCTCACCGGAGTAGCCCACGCAGGAGACTAGAAACTACAGTATGTACGCAGTAGCTGGCTGGATGATCAGTCGCCTGGAAGACAGGCCGGGCAGGGGGCACGTCCAAGGGCGGCAGGTGGCGTGGCTGTCACGAGCTTTGCAAGTGGGGGGGGGGGGGGCGGAGAGAGTGTGGTTTCTTGGCTGCTTGGATGATTCCAGTCCAGGGCCATGTCCAGGGCCAGGTCCCAGCAACCAGGGTCGGGAAGTCCCCCGCGCGCATTACTACGGCAAAGATGCCTCTGATTCGAGGGCGGAATGGATCGGCGTGGCAAGCATTTTGAAAGGCGCACACACAGTGTTTGGGCTATAGACTCAAAGAGGACTCAAGAGATGAATTACAGTCGCGTGTGGTCCAAAGAGGGCGGGCAAGTCGAAGAGGCAGTCCACAGTTTCTCACGGTTCCACTCGGCCTGGACGCTTGACTCTTGTCTCTGCATCCGGAGAAACCACCTCGGGCTGAACGACACCTGGGCAGCAAGCTATTGAACTACACAAAAAAGACGTGTTGGTGCGTTTGAATGGCTACACCACACATAAGCCTTGCTGGTTTCCAACACACGCAGGCCTGCCTCGTCCATGCCGCCCGGCGGTGCACGCACAGACCGGATGACAGACGGTCGGTCAATATCTAGAAAGGGGTGTTGTGACGGTAGTGTATAGCGGCGGGCAGTCTCGTATTGCTTGTTTTAGCAGAGGCACCGGCCAGACGGGCGGGGCGGGTCTGGTCAGCTCGGTTGGAGGAGCTCGCGGTTTGCAGGCGGTACCGGTACACTACACTAGAATAACTGGACTGGCTGGAGTAAATAAGTAAATACAGTAGTGTAGCGAAGGAGGGGATCTGGACAGGTTCCATAGCGGTTCTGGCCTTCGGACCCCCCCTGAGCTGCCCAAGACGAGAAGCCGAAGCCGTGCAAGTCCAGAATGGAGAATGGAGTATGAACCCCGAGTACCTACAGGGCTTTCCCTTAATCTTTATTTCTCCGAGACTTGCCCCGCAAGCAATACGACGCTCTGAAACCCTATTTTAACCAATCAGAAGCCTCCATTTGCCCTCGTGTAAACGAATTCGTGGTGTTTTGATACCCGTTAGTACGATTTGGCATTTATCTAAGCCGGCTGGCCCGTGGGCAGACCTGACCCCTATTTCCCCCCTGTGTACCTAGGGTTAGGGGTCGCCGCACTGCAAAACCAAGCTACAGAGCCATCGCCAGATTTGCCACGTATATAATAGAGCCAAAGGCTGCAGCTAAATCCCTATAGCTATAAGCTAGCTAAGGGGTTACGTGGCTGCCAGCTGGCGCGTAGCTGGCAACGGACCGATGGCTTATCTGATAAGGCTAGCTACCTTGCACCTTAACATAAAACACTATAACGAAGCTTAAAACCGCTATTTTGACTCGAAATTCGGCATCAGAAGCACCTATTTACATCCCCTTGGCTATGCTTAAAAAGCTCTATATAAGCATGCCAAGGCGGCTGGAGGCGATAATTGCAGCTTGCGGGAATGTAACGCTATATCTGATTGACAGCCAATACAAGCCATTCTTTGCTGCAGACTGCTGTACCGTAAGTGTCAGCCCGCACAGACTGCCAAGCGCCGGAAGCCTACGCGATTCGTCAGAATCTGCGCCGGGGACCCTTCGCCAACCTCTCAGAAGTTACGATTTAACCTTCTTTCAGGGGCAACCCTGTAGGCAAGCTAGGGTGGCAGACCCGGGGATCTGGGCTTCTGGAAGCTTCAGGGAACAACGGCCGGGAGCGCCGTCAGCGCTCGGATCGATCCAGTGGTCCCTGCACCAGCACCATGGGATGGAGCTGACTGGCCCGACAGACAGGTTGAGTGCCGGCGTGCCTCTGGTGCGTTGCTCTGGCAGTCAATCACAGTCTGACAACTTTTAATTGGTTTTTTTTTTCTCCCCCCCCCCCAATTTCTTGGCTCAGAGAAAAGCTCGTGGTCGCATGCATACGCGAGGAAAGCACAATAGACGCTGTGTGGGAGAGAATCATTACGAGAATGTATCTGGTGCTTGTGGCTAAAAGAGAGGTGTGTGTGTGTGCGTGCGCGTGTGTGTGCACCCTGCCCTTCTCGTCGGCTCCTCGTCGGCTCCTCGTCGGCTTCCCGTCTCTCTCATTTTTCTTCTTCTGCCTTCATCAGGTAGACTAGACTGGGCACGCCCGACAGCATGCTTGTTGCCCCGGAAGACAGCCGAGATTGGCAACGGATTCGCGTCTACCCTACCGTGCACTAGGTAGATAAGGTGCCAGGAGCAGACAAAGAGCGGCTAGTACGACATGGCCATGACAGGACAGGATTTTACTTGACTTGACTTGAGACTCGAATTGTTGACATGACATGACATGGCATTGACAGCAGCATGGCGGCCAAGAACAAGGTTTGCGGGCGCTTGTTGATAATGTCAGGCCCAAGGCATATCGGACAAACTGCGCTGCCACCCGAGAAAATGGTGAGGCGTCCGATGCAAGGAGGCAGGGAGGATGCTTTGGATTCGTTGGGGAGAGTGAATTGTGGTTGCAACCACATCGGTACCTAGGTAGTATTGTCACAGCACGTCGGCATGATCGGCCGGTGGGGGTTCAACCATCCCCTGCGCTATTTGATTGATTGACTGATTGACTGATTGACTGATTGACTGATTGACTGATTGACTGATCGATTGATTGATCGATTGAGTGAGCGAGTGAGTGAGCGTGCTCTCCCGAGGTCCAGGTCCTGCTGCGATCAAACCTTGGGGTCAGGTAGCCTCCTCAACAGGAGCTGCATGTGTTGCGCTGTGTTGTGCTGTGTTGCGCTGCACCATACAGTATCTGTGCCGCCGTCTGGTTGACGTCCTCAGGTACTCTGTAGCAGGTGGCTTGCGCTCTGCCGAGAATGGTGGGAAACTCACCCGCCTGTGCACAAAGCAAGGCCGGCCTCGCACCGTCCCCAATGCACTGTCCTGGCCGGCCATCCTGGCTACTGCAGCCCATCCCACTTTTTCCCTCTGAACGTGAATGAATGAATGAATCGGCCAGGGTCAGGCCCAGCAGCCCAGTCCAGTCCAGCCCAGTCCCATGCGATGCCCCATGCCCCATGCCCCCATGCCCCCATGCCCCCCCCCATGCCCATTCCCAAGCCATAATTGCAGTATGGTACGTACATGTTGACCCAAGGTGCTCGTGAGGACCGGGAAACGGCCAGCCAGGAGTTGCCCTCATCGTGTGCTGCACCTGCGCCCTCACATCCTTTCCCCGTTGCCTCAAGGGTCCCCCCTCTCGTGACCGCCCTTTCCGCGCTCCTCTGTCTGCTCTGCTCTGCTCTGCTCTGCTCTGCTCTGCTCCTCTCCTTCCATCCTCCCCAGCTCCTCAACCTGAGCCAGAACCACCACACGCAGCATTCGTGGCTTTGGCGACTTGCAGGGCCACATCCCTATGGAACCAGACAACTTCATGTCAGAGTCTCACCACATCGACACTTGGATATAGGACAACCCTTGTGGAAGCAGCCGAGCCACCATCCAACATCAGCAGCACACCTGCCGAATTACGACCACAACCACAGCCACCGTCACAGGCACAGGCACAGGCACAGGCACAGGCACAGGCACGAGAACCAAGACGAGGCCGAGTATTCCCTTGGACGCACAGGGGCCCTCGCCGAGCCCACCCAACGATCGCTTCACGGACGACCTCGGCTTGCCTCACATTCACCACGATCCCAATCCTTTTTGCTTCCTGTTCTCTTCTCTGCTGTTGTGCATCCCTCAGCTCGATACTCGATTCTCCGGCCACTGCTGCTCCCCAACATCTTTGGCCCTCCTTGTCATTGTGCGACACCATTCAGCATGACGCAACCAACGCAGTCGCGCAGGCGTTTCGCCCCTGTGCCTATCGAGACCACCTTCAAGGAGCACCGCAGAGGCGGCCCAGCAGCCGAGCCCACTCCAGAGCCCTCCCCGACCTCCGCCCGCTCGCCTTCGCCTCCGCTTCCGCTTCCGCTTCCGGTGCCTGCCCAGGTCACCCACCACGAGACCCAGACCGTCACCCGGGAGAAGCGCCGCTTTGCCCCCCAGCTCCTCGAGTCCAGCCGGAGATCACGCAGGGCCGGCGATGTCGGCCCGGCCACCAAGCCCGCCGACAAGACCGACATCACCCCCTACGCGAAGCACATCTACTCCCTCGCATCCAAGAAGAAGCACAACCGGCGGCCCGGCCACGCCAGGAGGGAGTCGTGCGACGACATGATTGCCGACCATGTCTTTGACCTCAACAAGCTGGATGCGCAGAGGCGCCTGGAGGAGGCCATGTCTGCGTTTCCCAACAGCACCGTGAGACTTGGTGGCGCCGAGCACTTCTTCCTGCGGGAAGGGTCCGAGGACGACGATGATGTCCCGAGGGGCAGGGGCAGGGCCCGTGGCGCGGGCGACAAGAACGACTCACGCAGGGATTCCTCCGAGGACAATGTCAACTGGATGGTCAAGGAGATGCAGAAACACGCGGGCCAGCTGGCTGCTGAGAGGGGTGAGGGGGGCCTAGCCAGCGACCTCGATGACCTTGAGTCTGCCTCTGCAAGAAGCGATGGCCCACCCGACAACACGTTCGCCTTCACCAACAACGCTCGCCATACCATGCGCGGCTCGACAGGGCCCCTGAGCCCCATAGGCGAGCTCGGAGGCCCCTTGGGCTCGCACCCCAGCAGGTCCGCTGAGCCCTCCTACTTTGGCTCTGCCACATCGTACGATGCTCAGGCCCCACCGCGGACCATTGGCGAGTCAACCATGCCCTACGTGCCATCCGCACCACCATCCAAGACGGCCGACGTCGACATGCCAGACGCACCGCCGGCGCGGCCCGCTGCTGCTCCGGCCTCCCAGATCCCCCCAGAAACCGGCTTCCTCCGCACCCGTGGTGCCTTTGGCCGCTTCTACGGCTACCAGAACCAGGTACAAGACAAGGCCGCCGAGAAGGAACTGTTCCGCATGAGGACGCGGCAGAGCCCCCCGATGGCCGGCAAGGACCTGACCTTCCGGATGTGCCCCTCCCCTAAACAGACCAAGCTCGACCCAGAGCAGAAGTGGGACACGGCCCTCGGCGGGCAGGTCGAGCCAAACCGGGACGCCACAGGCCAGCACGGGCTCTGGAGGGGCTACTGCTTCACCCAGAACAAGGGAGGCGAGGCACTGGCGCCCTCGCCACGCCCTGCCATGATCATGACCCCCATGACACCCCAGACGCCATACGAGCACAGCGATCCTTATGCCGCCACGAATGGCACGCTGGCGCCCTTCCCTGTATCCGCCGAGCCCACGCCTGTGGCGTCCGGCCAGGCTTCCGGGCTCTTGACCACCTCGGAACATCGCTCCCGTGCTGGCGAGCCCAAGGGCCTCCACATGCTTATGGGCCTGGAGCAGCGACTGCAGAAGGAGGTGGCAGCGGCGGACCTCGAGGAGCGCATCGCCTCCGAGTTCGACGACGTATTCGTCACGCAGGTGTACAACTACCTCAGCCTCGGTTACCCTGCAACGGCGCGCGTGTACGATGAGGAGCTGTCCAAGATCAGCCAGATCCCGACAGAGGAGCTTGAGCAGGAGGATGACACCGTCATGGACGGGATCGGCAGCGGGGCCAAGGGTCACCTCAAGATCAGCATGGACCTGGACATGAAGGAAGACAGGCGCTGCCCGCGGTGGAATGCGCTGAAGAAGTACATTTTTGAGTGGGCCAGGCAGCACCCAGACCTGGACAGCATCACACCCTTGGCATGGGGCGTGGCGCAGAGGAGGGGCAGCTGGGGGATCTGATGGGACCTGTAGCACCCAAGAGGCCCTGAGTGGCCTCAGGGCATGCCATGGGCCGAGCGTTTGCGTTTGAATTGCTGGTATGTTTGGTACAAGCTGGAGTTGAAGGAGTCATGGTGGGACAGGGTGTTGTTGCAGAGGTACAGCGACCGAGCAAAACAAGCTCGGACTGGTCCAGGACGAGAGACAGGTGTGGTGTTCTCTGCAGCTGCCACAGCATCAGCTGGGCTACTATAGGATGGCGGACGGCAGCACAGGCACAGGCACAGGCATAGGCACAGGCATAGCGATGGAAATTTGGTTTCTAGAGATGCAGTCTGAATGAAGACTTGATCAGTCAGATCACATTGCACACCACATTGCGATACTTACCGGGTGTTATCAAGAGTGTTATCAATTGCACAGGCCATGACGTCCAGAACAGTCGTGGGCGATTGATGCCACCTCATATCTTGATGAAACTGTCAGTGTAGGGCTTCTACACGGATATGTACATAGGCACTGATTTACTATGAAGCTGTCGAGAAATACGGAGAGGAAGCGAGGCGCCTCCGATTGATGCCTGCGATGATTTCAAGTCCTGGGGCCGCAGCTGTGGCGGTCTGTATGTCAAGCCTGCCTACGACAGCAGGCCTGCTGCGCAGTCACAGGTAGACAGTCGAAGCGTTACTTTTGTTTACTCTTAATTACTATAGATACAGCCACAGTACAACATATTCTGGCCCAAAAGGCTTCTTTCCTCCACAATATCCTGCTTGGGGGCCAACGCCATGGAGCGCATTCTTTCAGCTTCGGACCATCAACTCCGCGCCGTGCTGCTGGCTCTCTGCCGCGAGCCCGCAACAGAGAGGCGAATCGTCCAACATTTCAAATCTCTACAAGATGCTGCACAGACAGTGCCCACGAACGGCAAAAGAAAGGAGCACCCGGCCTCATTGACCCTTATCTGCATCCAATGTGGCAAAGCTTTCAATGAAGAGGAGAACAGTCCAATCCGCATGTCTCCATCATGACGGTGAGACGCGCCCCGCCGTCGCGTGCTCTATCCAGGACTGACTTGAGGACAGCGGATTTTTGGGCTGATCATGACGAACATTGTCACGGCCGCATAGAAGATCTTGAAGACGAGTTCCCCGAGGGTTTCCTTTGGAACTGCTGCCAAAAGACTGGCGACGACCAAGGGGGCTGCGTCCGAGGCTACCACTGCATCATGCTGTGCAGGGGAAGAGATTCAAGCTCCCGGACTCGTCCTACTCGTCAAATCCCTCCAGTGTCGGAAAGCATCCATGACGAAACCACTCAGATCAATGGTGGTAGAAGACATTGATGATGCGCGTGAGGAACGTGGCGATTCCACTGAATGAACGCCGGGCCTTCGATGCCGGTATGCACAGAAAAGCATTGATAGACGAGCTCGGGCACATTAACGGTATCTCAGAAGCTTGCCAGCCTGCAAATGGTTTCGGCTGACTTGACGCGCTCAGTAAGACTAGGATTTGCCCCAAAGTACATGTAGTCAAGTTGTGTGCCAGATACACCAATATCTTCAAAGCCTTTAGGACCCGTCACTTTGTAAACCATCCGTCTTCCGCTAGTCACTATCGTCCACATTATCTATTTGATTCCGCTCAGGGAGGCTTCATGGTTTTGAGCATGATCAAATTGTTGACGTCTTCCTGAGCCTACCCATCGGGCACGACAAGGGAGCCTTGGTGGCGGCCGACTGGTCCAGATATTCTTGGGCATCTTCGCAAATCAGCAAATCCGAGTCCGACGAGTTTTCATCAAGTCATGTCCAAAGGATCGAACGGCGTAAGCAAGCCCGACTCCATCATGCTGTCAACGCTGTGCGAGTTGGCTGAAACGCTCTGCAGAACAGAGGCAAGCTCGTTGAACGCAACAATCAGCTTTTCAGATTTGTCCAGCCGGCCTTCAAGAACTTGGGCATGGTGTGCCATGATGTAGGAATTGTCATTTCGAGCTTGCAGATGCTCTGCCGCTGTCAGTATGTGCATTGTCTGGATGTCGGCATATTGCGCCACCCCTTCGAGAAGATTTGTGCCTTTGAATCGAGGACATTCGTTGTACTCCAACCGCCGCGCGAGCAGCAGCTTCAGCACCGCGTGGTTGTTGTACTGAATAGGAGATGTCAGGGGCGTTTGTTCGCTCCCTGATTTGGCATTATTATTCGCGCCATACTCCAGAAGGAGCCTCGCGTGTGTACCTAGCACTGTTTCCTCGTGCGACGTGCATGAGGGGAGTCATGCCATCGACGCCGCATGCCTCTATGTTTGCGCCGAAATCCAGGAGCGTCTTCATCAGCATCGGATCTGCAGCCTTGCGAGCAGCACAATCCAGAGGCGTGCCGAATTTGACGCCTTTTGGGAGGATAGGATCGGGCACGGCACCAGCTTCCAGGAGCAATCGCACACAGAGTGTGTGATTCTGATTCCGCGGCAAGGGTCAAGGGTGTGTTCAGCTTCGTGTCCATGTTATTTGCCCCGTAGCTGAGAATAACGGCGACGGCTGTGTCATCCCCTCCTTCAGCGGCCCACCTGGGCAATGCAGCGGTGTTCTCCCGGTTGTATCTTTTACATCGACATTATATGGACTCTTCTGAAGCTCTTGCTCCAGATTCGCAAGTGAAAGCCCAAGGACTATCTTGTGTAAGCACGAAAAGTTTTGGCGATCGACAAAATCGCTACCCTCGGCTATGATTCTTAAAATGTCCATAATTTCGGTACGTATTCCTCCTCAAAGGATGGTATCACACGCTTTGTCGCTAGGGCAGTCGTCACTCTGGGCATTCGGACTGTCATTCTAATCAGACCTTGTCACAAATCCACTAGGGGGGCACATAGGCCTACCGGTATGTTGGGTCAGCTCCAGCAGTCATCAGGAATTTTGACATTTCGCACTGTTGCCCACAGACGGCCCACTGCTCCACGATCAGCAGGTAACAATGGTGATGTAAATGGCTTCGTACTACTCACTCGAAGTAATGAGTAGCGCTCTTGTCAGGCTGACATCTCGTGGTGAAGCCAGTCCCTGTGTGAAGAGGCTTTTCAACCCCTCAATATTCCCGGTCCAGGCAAAGCTGACACTCTGGGCCGAATCCGGAACACATCGTAGAGTGCTCAATGCGAGCGAGGGTCCAATGTTGGGTTGATATGCAAGCTGCAGACGGATGATCCGAGACCAGCAAAAACCGATCGGAAACCAATACTCGACGCTGACACTTATTCCCCAGCATCGGAAGCCCTGCGTAGCCTACAAAGAGCTGGCCCATGGCTTGCTTTAGGAAGGACGGTGTCGCCGAGTGCTGAAGACTGTGGCATGAACATGAGCAGGTGAATCTGCAGGACGACTGGCGGTGTCTCAGCTGTGATCTTTTCAAGGTCCAACCGCATTCGCATCATGTCCCGCCTTTTTGCAGTCCTCAGTTTCACTTCATACTCTCTTGATCTCTGGTTGTACTCGCGAATTCGACGCACCAACTAACACGTTCAGGTTCGATTTGAAACCATTCATGTCGCGTTGCAATGACGCAATCATTTCTTGCTGCTTACGCCAGTCCAAAGTGCGGAATATGACCTCGCGCTTCTTCGAAGTCGTCAGTTGAAGGCGATCAAGTATTGCTTTGAGCTGAAGGAGCCGTTGCTGCCCACTCCGAAGGAGCTCTAGCGTCTCCCGCTCGATGTTGCTATCAAATCCTCCATTTTCTCGATCCCCAACAAGGGTTGTGACTTGGAAAAGCACAACCTTGAGATCTTCAACTTCGTTCCCCAGGGCGTGAATTCGTCCTGGTAAAGCTGTGCGGTCGTGTCGAATTGCCGATATGATCGAACAAATCTGGATGGATATGGTGATGACGCCGGCAACGCTCAAGTGCTTGCAGAGATCGAGAGCGGATCCATGGGGATTCAATAGAGCTTGGCAAATGCCAGTCGATATAGTCCGAGATCCTTGCTACATTCCTTAGTCGCTCGAATATGACCTCGAAAGAGCAGATAATATGGTGATAATGCGGACGACCTCAGTGTTTGCCGCCTTTATAAAGGGATGTGTTCCTTTACGCGCCGGGCTACGCCGCAAGGATCAAGATCAACAGCGTCTCATTAGGTGCGCGCAACCAACAATTACCGTACCGGGGCTAGGGGGTACTTTATATAACCGTTACACACCTGCGCAATAGTTATATTATTCTTAAGGCTTAATAAATGCGCAACGGTTATATATTATAGAATAAATAAATAATTTTAAATATAAATATTATATAATATTTTTTAATAAATATAAATATACTTTTTTATATAAAAAAATAATTATAAAAAAGTAATTATAAAAAGATAATTATTAAAGTAATTACTTTTATTATAAACTTAAAAGATAATAAAAAAAAATTTAAAATAAGTTATTAATAATTAAATTAAAAGTATATAATATAATTTATAATATTATAAAATAAATTATATAAAATTAAAGATTTATATTAATTAATT
>JALPVH010000254.1:0-85060 GCA_023242295.1 Diaporthe ilicicola
ATTAAATAAATAAATATAAAAAAATATTATATTTTTTAATAACTTAATACTTTTAAATATATATAAATAATACGGTAATAAAAGTTTATATTATAAGGGTAGTTAAGGTTAATTTATTTATATATATATATTAATTAGGTGGTGGGTGGTAGGTGTAAGGGTGGGCATTAGCGGCTGTATATGGCTTGTACCGGTGTACCCTCCGATTTGACCGGTGCGAATCTCCGATCTCTACTTTATTGCTTTGCATCACCCAGTGGCCCCCTGGATATTTCAATGACCAGAACAAAATGCAAGGTTTGCTTGAGCACGCTATTCTTCCTTTCCCTACCTACCACCACGCACATCAGGTCTTCACCCTCCACCTTGCTCTCATCTGGACTGTCCCGCACTCTGACAACCTCATCATAAGCCGCTAATAACACAAAGCCCCTCTTGAAAGCCCTTGCCCAGGCTTTCAGCTCAACAAACATTGTTCCATCACCAGTATGCCATGTGCCCGCAGTTCCAGGAGCCCAAGGACTCTGTATCGCGTCCGCGCACCAGTCTACTCCGCCGAGAGTCAGTCCAGGAAGTCGATGCCGCCGTCGTATGCCATCCAGGACCATGTTGGCGCGGAGAGGGTTGGAAGGGAGGGTACCCTCGAGAGGGACTTTACTTCTCGTTCGCGCTGCCAGAGAAGACTCCGCAGTAACAGGCTATGGCCTTGAAGACCCCCAATCCACCTTGTGCCTTAAGATCACGTATGAGTCTCTTCTCAAGCCCAGCAATGGCAATGGGCCTATCTGTATTGCGTGTGAATTCGAGACGGGTGTATTGTCGATAGAGGTCCTCATAGACACGGATCTTCATGCCGCGTGTGGTTGCGTCGTTAGACAGCTTGGACGGGAAGTTGGGATCGCCTAGGAAGGACGCGAGTTTGCTTTGGACAGTAGATAAATAGATGAGCCACGTATTCTGCAAACTGCGTAAGCAAATATTGGAAGAAAATAAACGACTTACTTGTCCATTTTGGTCAGCGTCTCACACCTAACCCCTTTTCCACATTCCCAATATGTCTGGTGATTGGTGAAGGAGATCGTTCTCCGTGCCAGAGCTCTCTCCTGAAGTACCCATCCCCGCTTGCTTAATGAGGCTTCAAGCACGTCCTTGTTGAAATCGTCCATGAAGCGGCTTACGAAGAGTGTGGTCCCGCTGGCTCAAACGTCAAGCATTGGAGCTGCTGGTTTCGTCGATTCAGAAAGCCATCATGTTGCCCCTGCGCGCTGCTTGCTGCAATCACGCAGAACGCAGAGCTGAATACGTCTTCCATGCGTTTCGCTTCTTGGTCAAAGTCTCCGCCTTCCCCTTGGACGATGCAAAGAGAGTCAATCCAGAGGTACTCAAGTCCCAGCTCTCGAGTAGTCTCTACAGCGTCCTGAAACATGACTGGGAGATCGGCGAAGTTGGTACCTCTTAGATGGGCCTCAAAGTTGGCTAGGGTAGTACAGAAGTGTGGACCTTTGCCCCATGGGTGAGACAACGAAATGTACTCTATGTTATCTCCGAAGGACGGACGAGTGTTGTCACAACAGTAAAGACTCTAACGCGAGGGAGGGCCTCCTTTAGTAATGGAGGCGTCGAAAAGCACGGAGGTCATGCACCAGCGAAGATCATGCACCTGCTTGCATGTGTCTGGGATTTCCGTGGCCGGCGCCAAGGGAGTGCGAGCGTCAGCACAGCAAGTCAGAGACAGTTCGGTTCATTTAGGTTACCTTCTGCGCGTCGAGGCGGTACATCGGCGGTTCCCATTGGAGGCCTAGTGATCCGGCGATGCAAGAGGCCTACTGGCCAGTCGAAGCATTGCCTCGTCCAAATACTGGGCGACTGCCCAGTGCCCACCCTTGATCGCCCTACCAACTGAGAGGCTTGCCCATCTTTATCCACACGGTCAGTAATGATAAATAGCTATGCGTACATTGGTCTTCGTCGCCAAACGCATCTCCTTCTTTGTTCTACAAGTTCCTTGTATTTGACCACTCCCCCCATCGATCGTGCACAGTCTTACACGTACCCTTCACTCGAGGACCGACTTTCCTCATTGATATAACCATGGCTGCTTCGCCCCAAACAATCATTGTTGACTCAAAGCCAAAACTTGTCTCTCTTCTGGACAAGTTGAGTGCCGTCCGCCCTCCGAAGAGCCCAATTGATCCTCCCAGTCTCTACTGTGACATCGAGGGACAAAGCCTTGGCCGTCACGGGACAATATCCATCCTGTCCTTGTTCCTATACCCAGACAACACGGCGTACTTGATCGACGTTCACACACTGAAGCACGACGCCTTCACCACCGCCAACGAGAATGGCACAACTCTCAAGGGTATCCTGGAGTCTTCCATGGTGCCAAAGGGCTTCTTTGATATACGAAACGACTCAGATGCCCTGTTCAGCCTCTTCGGCATCAAGGTCGCATGCATCCATGATATACAGCTCATGGAACTCGCTAGACGCAACGGACCTAAGCGCCGGTTGTCTAGCCTTGCGAGGTGCATTGAAGTGGACCTGACAGCTGTTTCAGACCGGGCGAGCGCCTCGCAGGCCATCAGCGCCAAACGAGCTGGTGAGAGACTTTGGAACCCGCGTCTCGGAGGTACTTATGCCTCGTTCAACCAGCGACCGATGTTACCCGCGATCATTGAGTATTGTAGCGCGGACATTGCCATTCTCCCAAGTCTCTGGAAGGCTTATATCCGCCATCTTGGGGCCGATGGTAAGTTGTTCTGGCGTTCGCAAGTCTGGGATAAGACGTTGGCCCGAATCAAGGAATCTCAAGCGGCTCGGTATGATCCTCATGGTGGGGATAAGTCTGCCGGGCCATCGGACTGGCAGCCTGGAGAAGTGGATGATTTGAAAGAGGAGTGGTTCGAGGAATTCGCGGATACCATCAGAATTGGTGACTCGTACAAAGAGATCGCCTTTGGGCAGCTTCAATACGTTTGATTTATTCATATCTATTTGATTATAATTATAGAATTCAGTGTGATTAGTTTATACTCTGTTTACAGTTTCAAACTGCCTACCCATAGTCAGACATTTAAACTATAAAAACAGAGATTCGCACACCCTAAATCGGAGGGTACATACCCATTATACCACCGCCCTACTTTTCACAGCAGCCTCAGCTAATTAAACCACACCATTCCACCTCGCCCTTTGCTAGCCTGGTGCTTTTATTAAACCGCATTATCGCTACCTAACTTTACTTAATAACCCTACGCTAGCGCTTTATTATATAGATTAATTTTTTTATTAGAATTAATTAATTCGGCTTTAAAAATATCGCTTAAATCTCGGGTTAGGGAGGTCTATAGCAGCAAGAAGGTCTATAGCGGCAAAGGCTTATAGCAGCAATAAGGTCTACGGCACTACGGCGGCGGTTAGGCCCACGGCGGCAATAAGGCCTACAGCGGCGATAAGGACCCTTATTGCTAATGTAGTTAAATTAATATTATATATATAAATTAGGCGGTAAGTGTAAATTTCTATGTACTAGGGGTATATTAAGTATATACCCTTTAATTTAAGGTGTGTAAATCTCTATTTTTTAAACTATTACGTTATATACGCTATATGCCTATAGCAGATAGCGGCGTTACTTTTATATAAATAATATAATAGTTTTATTTATAATAATTATAAGCCCGGGAGGTAAAATCCTTATTAGATTTAGCCTATAACTTCTCCGGTAATAGCTAATAGTATCCTTTAAAAGGTTAAGAGTTTAAATTATTATATATATATAGATAGCGCTATTAAGCGAGGTTTTTTTATTATAGTTTTTCCTTATAAAATAGAAAAAATTATAATTTAGCAGTTTAACTTGTTAATATTCCTTATAAACTAGGGGGTATATCACGTTATATACGCTATATGCTTATAGCAGATAGCGGCGTCGCTTTTGTACGAATAGTATAGTGGTCCTATTTGTGACACAAACACTATATTGTATATGAGAAGAAATAGTTCTCAGGTGACTTTGACGGACAAAGCATGAATTACAACAGTCAGGGTGAAAATGACTTTTCTAGGACCTTCTGGAATTTCTTGGTAGGAGCTGCTCAAATGTACCGCGCCATTGCTGCGTCCAATGGAGATGAGGAATTTGCTTGTTGGTCGGCCCCTGCATTCCGGCCACATGTAGTGGGCCTCCTGCATTATGAGCTCATGAGACCAAGATAAAAGGACAGATTGCTGGACGCTGAAAGAGGGGAAAATCTAAACACCTTGACACTGCCTCCGGATTCCTGTCGGAGTTGCGCGACATCTATTTTCATCAGCCTAACCGCTTTATGCAACCCCGGCAGTGTCATCATCATGGAGCCGTCAGGAGACAGCCGTGTGGTTAATCTCCATTCCCTTCTCACTTCTGGAGAATTCAGCGACCTGAAAATTCTATGTGAAAGCCGCGAGTTCGCCGTGCACAAGGCCATTCTTTGCGCACAGTCGCGTGTGATCCGCGCTGAATGTAAGGGTGACTTTGAGGTGAGTCCTGCGGTCAATGTGCTACTGAGCGTATGCCTACTTACCCTGCATCATAGGAGTCCAGACAAAATGTCATCAAGATTGAGGAATTCAACGCCGACACAGTTCAGCGGATGCTAGAATACCTGTATTCTGGTGATTACTCCGTATCTTCGCAGGCTCAGTCACGAAGCCATAGTCCTGGAATAGAACAAGATACAGACTTGCAGTGTAACTTCAACCCAAATAAAACATGGAACGGGCCGCCATCTCACGAGTAATAGCACATGAGCAGTACAGCCAGCCCCTAGAAGATGACCAGCCCTCCAGCCTCGTTGTCATCTCGACCAAAGACATCTTAAGATGGCATCTACATGCAAATGCTATTGGGGACTACTACGACATCCAGCCCCTTTGCAGACTGGCACGGGCCAAGTTCGAGAACGAAGTCGAAGAAAATTGGTCCGCAGATGACTTCTTAGCCTTGCTTAGAGAGACCTGCACGACACGGAGGACAGGCGATGTTGGATTCCATCGGCTGCTCGGGCATACCGCAGCGAAGCACCTGGAGGACTTGAACGGGCTTCAAGACCTGGAAGACCTCGATATGCCAGTTGCCATTGCCGCAAGCCTTCTCGTATTGTCCGCCAAGAGGGTCAGGTCCCTGGAGGAAACACTCGAGTTCATTCAAGCGGCCCAGAAAAGTCTGGAAGAGCGAGACAGGAGCGCTCACGTGTGGTAATTCACTTGGGGATTCTGCCACCCAAGCGGACGTTTCCAGACCGCCTACGGGGCTATTTATAGGTAGAGATCAGAGCGGGCGTAGCCCACGCATTTCTCTAGAAGACAACCCGATCTTGCCTCCATCACAGGGTTCCTATATCACGCGGTTCATGCAGAACTGGCGAATCGCAGTACTTGTCGGAGTATCACCTGCACGGAGACGTTTTCCTGTTACATAGAGCAAGTTGGGAACTCATACAACTTGCGGTGTTCCAGATGCCGTTGCCGTCATTAACGAAGACGGTATATGACGGGAGGGGCGCAGAAAATCGAGTGTGCTTGGACAGATTTAGTTTCAAAGAGCTTTTATTTCGCCTAGGGGAGTAGTTAACCAACAACGTTAAACCAGGTTCTCCAATCGCCTAGCCGGCTTCCTTTGCAGAGAAGGGAACACATGAGTAAAGTTGATCGGAATTACCAGCAAAGGTCGTGTTTTTGTTAATTTCTCGTCAGATATTGACGATAGCACGAGGCTGAAAAGAAGGGTCGACCGATTCGTAGGCAGCCCTGGGAGAACACCGTAATGAACGACACTGGCCAAAAGCCATTGCAGCTTGCAGTGAATGCGTGCCGATTGCGCATAGAGACTACGTCACCCCTTTCCACGTATCGGAACCTATCAAGCAGCATCCTAGCAGTCTTGGGGCAGCTACTTACGCTTCATGACCTGGCACAATTAATGCATGAAGGTGGTATCCATTTTTTAATCCACAACATCGAATGATGATGACAGACTTCTCACTGAGGTCCGGCGATCATATGTTCGACGTGTTCGACACATGAGCGCCGGCCACTTCCAGGGTCACGACGTGTAGCACAGGGCGACTACCAGGGGCAATGAACAAGCTCATATCACTGACACAGCAGGCATCCAGATCTGTTGACCAAATGAAGCTTGAATTCAAACTATTCGGGGGCCTGCGTTGTCCAACGAGTAGACTTTGAGTCTCGGTACATGCGCTTCGGGTTCAGAGCCATTTGAGCCTTGTGATCGCTGTGCTGGATCTGTCGTGGATCCTTTCCAAGGGCGTAGAGCCCAGTTCCCATGACACCTGCAGCACCGCCAAAAGCCCTAATTAGAGATGAGATGTTAGCACTGATGACTACGTGAATATGATGGTGATCTCCGTCCCAGCGTTCAGGAGTCCGACGGCGCTTTGTCACTGCATCGTTCGTAGTACGTACAGTGGGAGGCCGCCTAGGCCTACTGAGGATGTGTATGCGTAAAAGGGCAGGTCTGAATAGCACCTCTTCGCGGAGGTTGCGCCATGCTGCGATCGAGATACAGTCCTGCCCGAGGTTGCTGTGATGCGGCGGCTGCAGAAGGAGAGACCAGCTCGGAAGGAAGACATTTTGCTTGGGTATTATGCGTGATGCTGGTCGTGAATCGTGATACAGTGGTGATTTGTTTATTGGCGCAGCCAAATGTGTTGATGAGTTGAGATTGTGTTAGATGCGAGTCGAGAGTGAGTTGAGGATGAACTGTCTGGAATTAAGCATTGAGAGAGGGAGTTCTACTGATTGATATAGTTGGAACTTGTCTCAACTGCGGAGCATTACTCCATTCTAAAGTCTCGATGGTCTGTCTCATCATCTCCCCATTTAGACAGTCGATTAGCTTTGTGCTATGTTGAAGGGCCATCTGGAGTTTTGCCGGGCGCAGATGCATCGTAACCCCAAGTCGAATCAGGTATGGGTCGATCCGTGTGGTTCTCGACAGGTTCGCCTGATCAGTGCGCCAAGGATCATACGTCAACCGAGATGCTTGTTTCACATGCAACATATGACAAAAACCCAATGTCTCAATTCCAGGGTTCTGTGTAATGTCGAGGCGGGGCGATGCAGTTATCCGCGAAGAAAACCCCGACCCCCTTTGATAACAACGTTGGCGCCTTGTGCGACACTGCCAACGGCCGATCCAGACTCATACGACCCGTCGCATGCTTTTATGGGTGCATCTCCCGATTCAGTTACATGCCGCCTGGCCTGGCCCGTCCCGTTCCGCCTGCATTCCACTGCCGGGGCCCTCGTCAGAGACACTCCGGAACTCCGGAACGAGGCCAATGAGAGGCGCTCTTGTGGGCTGCTGTGTCTCTTTTCATCGAACCATGGGCATGCACAAGTGGGTCGTGGTCCCGGGACAGCGACAGTGGCCACTTTGAAGACGGACGTTGTCTGTCACCAACTCGAGCAACTCGAGACGACGAAAGGCTAATGATCCCACGAGGCTAGCTTTGTTCCATTGGTCGAACAGGCAGGACAAGGGGCCTAGCGCGAGGTTGTGCAATGCCAACTGTGGAGGCTGGATGGGGGTTGTACAACAAGCTGCTAGCCGTTCGCCGTTGAGGACCTGGCCATTGTGGGGTGACGTTCACGAAATCATGCCTTCATCTGTATCAGCTTGTGCTGCAAGCTTCCAGCCAATGGACAGCGTTCTCGAGGGGGGACAGGTGGAAGATAGATAGAAGGTGATGATTCATCGTTGATGCTAACAATGCCAACTCCCTCCATCATGCTGGTGGCCGGCTGGGCACGACTGACTCGGAGGCCATTCATCGCAGAGGGTTGTCCGATCTCAGCCAAGGATCACTTCGGGGGGAAATCCAAGGTCATTGAGATGATCGCACCGCACTCTCACTAACTGTCACAGTGACATCCGAAGTAACCACGATCCCCCTCTCGTGGTGGCTGTCCTCCTCCGACTCCTGCATCCCAGCAGTCGCAAGCGTGGTCAGGCGGATCTCGTCGTCCTCCCTCGGCCGCAGCACCAGCTTGCCCTCGATAACAGTCTGCAGGCGGCTCCTCTCGAGACCCCTGTAATCGCTCGATCGTGGCCTGTTCGTCCTCCTCTCCGCGTGGTCGCCCGGGCTAGCCTTCTCCATCAACCAGTAGTACAGCGGCAGGACGTTGGCCATGCAGGTCGTGACAACGCCGATCGCGGGTTCCACCGACACCCAGAGCGCGACTGGCCCCGTGGCCCACGTGTGGTCGTGTGCAAAAGCAAATACCAGCACGTAGTAGATGCGGATCATGCCGGCAACACAAGCACTGTGTCAAGACACTGTCAGTCGGACTGTATGGTCAGTTGGGGACGTCGGGAAGAGGAGGCCTACAAGATTCCAAGCAGCATGAGTGCACAGACAATCATCTTCTTCCGCGCAGACATGTGCAGCTTGAGCACCTGCGGGATGGGCAGTACCAGCAAGAAGACGTCGAGCGAGACGTTGAAGATGGAAAAGGCGATGAAAAAGCTGCTTACGTCGATGCAAGTACCTTCTGAAGTCCCGTCGAATTTTGTCCAGAAGAATTGCATCGGCTGACAGGCACTAAGAATGACGACGATGAACGTAACAGCCAGGCAGCCAGTCATGAAAGAGGCGAAGTATATGCACAGCCGAAAGCCTTTGTTTGTGGTCGAGAATACCCGTATGTAGAGCAATATGATCGACGTTTTGATGAACATGGCCGCCAAAGTGTAAGTGATTGCCAGCGCGAACAGGTACTGCACATTTTGACCTGTCAGTTGATTGTGCTTCGTCTCGGTGGATCACTTTGGAGTATGGGCATTGGGCAGCTCTGACCATTGACGTCTCTATCACTTGTTCTGTTGTCAGAGCCCAGACGTGTCTTCCAGCACCGGCAGCAGTGACTGTTTGAGTTGATTTTGTCAGTGGTTTGACTTGGAGCTAATTCATTGGATTGGTAGCAGGGCTCGAGACATACTTTCCACCGTCATGACACAGGTCCCAATGCAAAAGACGAGGGCGATCATGATCAGGTAGTCGTCGGCTCGCAACCCTGCATCTTGCACAAGCCTCGAGCCAAGCCGCATCATCACGGACAGCGTCGCAACCACAACCAGGGTGATGACACCGATGTCCGTCCCCGGCATCTGCACCTCGGCGAGGTCGATGCCGGCCGGCGGCTGGCCGAATTGTTCGAGGACGGCGGCATCGATTGTCATGGCACAGTCATCGGGCGGTCCAAGACAAGCCGGCGATCGATGGAGAAAAGGAAAACACCCAAAAAGGAGCAAAAGGCCGGAAGGGGAGCGGGTGGGGAGGGCAGGTCATACAGCGGTCAGGGAACAGCTTTAATAATGGGATGTTCAAACCAACAATCATCAATCAGTCACTGATCGCCAGTACTTCGTCCCCCTCGAACACCCCCGGCAAGACGCCCCAGGAACGAGCGGTGCCCCATCGATAGCGGAACCGGAATCCGAGGGCTCGCCAACCAGAGTTCCAAGAACAGGCGGGCTGGAATATCGGCTCTCAGGAGCGGGACAGCTCGGGCGAGTCATGACATGGCGGCGACAATCTCCATGCCCTGTCACCTTGAAGATCTTTCGCGATCGCAAACTCAAAGATCGGGAGGGGCACGCAGCACGCACGGGCGAAGATCAATTTTGGGGTTTGATTGATGGGGGTTTGGACGATTGTTCAAAACATTAATCGCCGGTTGTTGAACGGAGACGAGGTCTTGGAATGTGCTGCTGCATATGTCTACCACGTGGAGGCTCCTCCAGCTTCAGCCTTAAATGGAGGTCGGTCATGTCACTTGGTCATGTCACCCACCCCTGAGTTAGGTAGCACACGGCACCTTTTCGCAATCGCGTAACCGCATTAGCTTGCGCAACAGAGGGGTGTGTGGGGCCCCGGGGGCATGCCAGGCAGCCCTGAAGCAGCGGCGCGCCGCTTAGCCGTAAAACGCAACGCGTTACGAGGGCGGATGGGTAGGAGAGAGTACTGTAGATAACGAAGGTGAGCACGGACTGCGCCTGGTTCCAGGTCGACGAACTGGGTGGAGCTGGAGGATCGCCTTCAGCCAGGGGATGGCAGGAAAGAGTTGATGATCAGGCACAGAAGTACTCAAGCTAGCTTGACGGCGGTACTTCGGTGGAGCATCTGAGCGATAACGTACCTAGGTATGCACGTGTTGACTGCTGTGGTCTTAACCTGACGGACATGCGAAGCCGGTGAAAGGAGGGTCTGCGCATTTAATCAATCTCAAAAGCTTGTCTTGCATATTTTCCTCTTTTTTTTTTTTTACGACGGACTGACTTGTGGTTCTCACTGATGGTTCATCCCCTTTGCTTGGCTCCCGAGGTCTTGACCGGAAGAAGCCGAGCTAGGGTGATAGCTTTTTCTCAATTCGATTCATGTACACGAGCAACAGCGAAATTTGGCCGTTAGTCTTCAACTACCGTATCGGACTTGCCTATAACGTCCTTCCGATCCGGCTTTATTCCCGCCGAGTATTCAAACAAGCAGACAAGGGGGCCTGGCTGGCTCCCGGGTCCCGGCAGGTCACGATCGCTTCGAAGGGGCAGGGAAATCATTCATAGTTGGCAAGACACTTCCCGCCGTCAATTGATCCCTTGCCGATCCATCAAAAGTACGGTAGTGGATCTGCAAATGACTCAATAGCCCTGTTGTACCGAAAGGAATTTAGTCCTCGTCTCATGTGACTGATGGCTGACTTCATCAACCTAGCCTTGGTAGTCAGCAGCTTTTCCTATCTCCGAGCCTAGGGGGAGCGGCCTGGTATCGTACCTGAAAAAGGGTGATGTCCATGAAAAGACAGTTCGTTCAACCGAGATCTCATCATGAGGTACGGCTAGTCACAGCTCTTCAACGGCTTATGATTGTCGGATCCAATGCCGCAAGCTGTGTTTCATGCTCGAGTTGATGTGTAGATTTGGGCAATGGCACACTTGAGAGCGTCTGCGGCGTGATCAAGCTCGTCGTCGCAAGGAAGCTGGTCGATCGGAAGAATTGATCGTCAAACTGATAGGCGTCCTGAGAGTCGTTCGGGCCTAGATCCGCTGCAAGTTCACCGAGCGGCATCAGACCCTCGTCTTGTGGCAGATGATCAATGGGCGTTGCATTGTTGGTGGGTATCTCTTCTTCAGGGGTAGTGACATTTGAAAGTGTGAGTGGGCTTTCGTCTCGGGAGGGTTGAGAATTTGCTTCTCTTTTTGCCAGCCATCTGTCATGGATTCTGTTGAGACATCTCTGTAGCAACTCTTCATCGAGGAGGAGCGTGATATTCCATAGATTGGGGTCACTGGCCAGTGCGTTCCAGCCCTCACTGTGGGAGAATTCGCGGAAGGACGACATATCCTCTGACAAATCCTGGTTGACATACGGCGACCTCGGTCTCGGGATCCTGTCATCGGGGAACACAAAGTCCCAGATGACATACCACTGGTCTGCCTCGTCTGTGTTCCGGTCTGAGTAGCGGGTGAGGCCGTCAAGCTGAGCCTTGGTGATGCCATCTGGTAGCTCGATCGGACGTATCTCGCATCGCTCCGAGTCGACTGTCCTGTTGTGCTCCACCCACAGGTCTGTCTCCTCGTCACGGTATTGCATTCCGCAGCGGTGGCAGAAGTATACCGGTTGTTGATGACTGCGTCTGAGATGCTGCTTGACGTCTCTGATACGCTTCACGCCTTTGAAGCAGTCTCGGTGTTTGATTGGATCTTTCTTCCAGAAGGGACAGGCCAGCAAACACTTGTCCTCCTTCCTTGCTCGAAGCTTTTCATCACTGGACACCTTTGCCCGTTTGGGGCTGCCTTGCTTGGAAGAGGAGCCTTGATTAGACCTGCGCTTCCGAGATTGATTGGGGGCCGACGATCGACTGTTTTCGTTGCTTGGGGCAGGACCGGGGGTTGTCGATGAATCGGAAGCTGTTGTCCCATTGCTGGCTCTTACTTTCCATGCATCGAAAGCGAGGAGGATGTGGTTGAGCGTGTCCGTTGGAGGT
The DNA here is from genome assembly GCA_023242295.1 of Diaporthe ilicicola. Classification (NCBI taxonomy): domain Eukaryota; kingdom Fungi; phylum Ascomycota; class Sordariomycetes; order Diaporthales; family Diaporthaceae; genus Diaporthe; species Diaporthe ilicicola. The sequence continues at coordinate 12,055 of JALPVH010000254.1, forward strand.
GAGGAGAAAGATGCCGATTCCGCGATCTTTTTGGGGTAATAAGTATCAATGGGAGAGGGATTTGTGCATAGGTCGATAGTATCCGCTTGGTCTAGAGACAAGGATGATAGGTCAAATTCCATCCGAGGAATGATGGTGGATGAGACCGGAAAACCCCCTTGCCCATTGAGGCTCTGCGAGGTGACATGTTTCGGTCTGGGATCAGACAGTATTTTCTGAAGGCCAAATTTGTCATGGGTGGAATCAGGCTCTGGGGTGGTGCAGAAGGTGGTTGGCCTCTGCTGTGTCAGGTCAGGGGGTTGGAGACTGAGCAGGTCAGGCTCTGCGGGAATTGAACCCAGCAGAGCCGCATCTTTGCACCGATTATAAAAGTCATTCTTCTTCCCCTTCCAGCCAGCCGTGAAATTTTCCACAACGCAAAAGTCGCAACGCCAATTGTTGCAAAAGTCGCATCCTGGTGTATTGTATGGCATGCCACCAGAGCCACAGTAACACTGTTCGTTGTCAGCTCGTTTTGATCGCAAAAGAGCACTTGAGGAGGGACATGCAGATACACACGTACACAGTACCACACGTAAACTTTCTCCTTCGGGCTGTGAGAATTCTCACTCTTGCGCTGTCGTTGAGTGACGGATGATGCATGCTTCTTCAACGAGGCATCATAGAGGGAGCACGACGAGTGCCTGGCGACTTCAGTCATGGCTTAATTTGTGACCGGCCTCGGATGATTGTCTAGGAAAGTGATCCACAGTTTCTAGAAACTCTACAATCGGGGCTCAAGTGAAGTGCGGGACAGAGGCGCTCACTAAAAGGTCGAAAGATGTCGTTTTTCAGACCCATGCCCCTGTCCATGGCTAATCACTCCATTTTGTGTATATCACCTGTGCCTCCTCTCTGCGCATATACTCCTCAAGCCTTCATGAAAATGTATCAACAGCATAATTAATAAGACCACTTTTGTGGTCAAATTCTAACGATCGTCCACCTTGTGCCTTTGGAAGCGAGATCGAGCAAGATGCGTCGCACAACAGCATGAAGTCAAGGGGGTCCAGCTGGCAAATTGAGGGCTAGATCCGGCCACACGGTCTGCAGCAGCGTCAGCACTACAGACGAACAATTCGGCTCATCACCAATGAAACAACAGCATCCATGGTTCTCGCGGGACACACGGCCCAGTAAGAGATGCGTGGGGGTTTCCCCTCAACACCGCAATTGTGCTGTTGAGATGCAGCAGCCCAAAACCCACAATTGTGCTTTTCGTCGACAACATGTCTATGTCGGGCAGTGACCAGCGGGGTCAACACCTGTTTTTCACACCGAGTCTTGTAGCTCGGACGATCAGGGACTCTCACTGGACGCCAACGAAGCCACGCCGTTTACTGATGACAAATATTCATGAGAATGCTGCATCCAGATGCCACGTGTGTAATCTCGAACCGGCGCCGCTCGTATGCGAGATGACGAGTCTTGAACATCTACGGAGCCAGTTCTCTGTCCCGTCGACTGCTGTACAGCTGGGAAAGGGTGGAGCGGGGGCGTTCACTCAGCCATCTTTCTTGGCCAGATTATGTATTGTTGCCTTCTCAATTCCTCTCTAAGCAGGGGTCTTGGTCACCAGATCCGGTCAACCCTGAGAAGATTGTCCATTCCTAGCACTTAATTATGCCTCTCATTGGCCCCTGCCTTCCGAGGTAGCCGTCAAGATCGAAGCAGGAAACTTACCTGGAGAGCAAAGCATGGCTGCGTGTGCATCACTTTCAATTAATTTTCGAGCAGTTTGATGGCATTCCAGCGAGCAACTCTATCTGGAAGGATTGTATTCGGTGTAGTCTAGTCAATTCCTACTGGCTCTTCCAAAGCCGAAGGGAGGGACAATCGATTGGTGAATAATTGCTTCCAGAAATCAATAACCCAAAAGCTCGTGCTCGCGATCACGAGACAGCAATAAACGAACAACTGTGAGTGTAGATCCTGGAACCTGAATTTTGAAAATAGAGAACGTAGACACAGTAGGATGCACGGAGTATTCTAGATATAAGTGCTGACAGCAGTGCTCAGTAGCAATGGGCACAAAAGCGACGGCTATTCAAGGGTTAACCCTCTTCCTATTGTCACTCCCAAGTAAAACGTGAGCAGCAGCTAGAAATTCTTGTCCCGAGTCCAAGCTCCGATTCCGCTGTTGGGTCCACTTGGTCGTGCTAAAATCTTCCGCATCCGCACGACAAAGAGCGCTTGCATGTCTCGGATCCGCCTCTCGTCCCGACAATTTGACTCTGCCCCCGACCGACCAAATGTCTCCGTCCGCCGCCTTATGAGCGCGCCCCCCCCCCCCCCGAGATGGACAAGTCGACCACTCCTGGCGCCAGTGGAGGTGATCAGGCCACTTCCGGGGAGCCTCAGTACATTCGAGCCCGCGTGCAGAGTGCCTGTGACGGCTGCAAAGCACGGAAAGGTAGGCAAGTTCCGTTCAGCCATGTTCTGCCATTGGTCGCTCCAGATCTAGCCGTCGTGTTTCACAGCATTTCGTGTGGATCGATCGATTATTTCCGTTGGACCTGTTCTCTTGCGCCGTTACCCTCTGCGATACTCAGGTGATCTTCTGTGTACTTTTCACCTTGCTGCTACTGAATTGACTTCCGAGTTGCTGGTTTCCAGCCCCTTTTATTGCTATTGCCAGTCGGCCACTTCGCTGATACTAATTGCAATGCAGTGAAATGTGACGGTAAACTGCCATGTAGTTATTGTACCCGTCGTCAGAGACCACACGCCTGCAAATACTCTCCTCCACGAGAACGCCGCCGGCCGGGGCCGCGGAATCAACTCCAACCTAGGACACCAAGCATTCACTCTCCTTCTGTCAATGGCAACAATCACAGCCAGGGAACACCGCAGCCGGCTGATTTTGAGCACTCGAGCATTACGGCGGCCGGCAACCATGCCGTCCTACCAACGCCCCCGGTGAAGCCCGACTCTGTAGCCGGCCACGCGACTCCCCGGAGAAGTAGCGACACCACCGTCACGGACGACCATGAGGAGGCCGAAGTGCCCCGAGAAGCAAGGCTGCTCTGCGACGCCCAGGGCAAGTTAATTTTCATCGGTGACTGCGCCCCACTGTCGTTCTTCCAGACTGTCCGCCAGCTCGTCACCACCCGCGTCGACCAGAACGCGTTTGCGCCACAGACAAGCCGCTACTCGGTTCTCGAGAACGCGGTGTCAAGGTCCTCATTCCTGTCAGGGGCATCTTCGCCCCCGGAGGTCAAGGTCGAGGACCTGCCCGACATCATCTCGACGTACCTGTCTGTGACGTGCGGCATGGCGGACCTGTTCGTCAGCAAGCCGCGGCTGGTCGAGGACATGACGGTCTGGGCGTCCAACCACCAGGCGGGGGGCAACCGCATCGACGACGTGTCGTCGGCGGTGTACTACCTCGTGGTGGCGATCGGCATGCAGCAGAGCAGCGAGGAGGCGGCGCAGCTGTACTTTGAGTACGCGCGGGACCAGGCGCTGGCGAGCCTCAACGGCAACCTGAGCGTCGACACGGTGCAGGCGTTCGTGCTGGTGACGCTGTACATGCTGTGCGCGTGCCAGATCAACGGCGCGTTCCTCTTCTTCGGCGTCGCCGTGCGCGCGGCCTACTCGATCGGCGTGCACCGCACCGAGGTCAACAGCCGCTTCGGGCCCGAGGCGCACCGCCAGCGCGACAGGCTGTGGAAGAGCCTGCGCGTCGTCGACCTCTTCCTCAGCACCTCGATGGGCAGGCCCCCGAGCACGAGCGACGTCGACTGCACCGTGTCGTACCGCCAGGTCGACGACGACGGGCACGAGGTGTTTGACGTCCTCAACGCGTCCGTGCAGATCTTCCTCATCATCGAGGGCGTCGTCGTCGAGGTGTACTCGAGGCGCAAGATCTCCCTGCAGCTGACCGAGGGCATATCCCGGCAGCTGCGCGACTTCTCCGTGAGGTGGCTGCAGCAGCTCAAGAGCGTCGTGCCGTCCCCGGGCGAGCAGGACTCTGCCGAGGTCAACGGGGCCTGCCAGGTCCTGGCTTCGTACTACTACGCCGTCATGCTGGTGTCGAGGCCATTCTTGATGTACGAGCTATACAGGCGACTGTCACCTGAACCATCATCTGTTTACGGGAGAGCGGGGTTGATGTCTGGCAAGTCGAAGCTGGCTGATGCTTGTATCGATGCTGCGAGCCTGATGGTCGACCAGATCTTGGACCTCGTTGACAAAGGACTTGTATCTGGACGACGGCCGGTGCTTGTGTAAGTTCACTCCTGGCATTATCCTATTTACTCCGCATGCAACTGCTCACACTTCTGTCTAGATCTTGGCTATTCGCAGGCTCACTCGTCCTAGGCGCCGGTCTTCTCGGTGGCTTTGGCCGCATTCTTGAAAAATATGCACGCATGTCCGTGTCGGCGCTTGATCACTTTGCAAAGATTGATGCACACGCAGCGCAGTACTCGATGATATCGAAGTCTCTCCTCACAACAGCGGTGGAATATCTGGAGAAGAAAGAGGTCCAAGAGCGGCTTCAAAGGACCGAGAGCTCCGCACAGCTTTTTGGGCTCATCCCGCACGAGGCCCGCGACGGGGACAGTACGAGCACCAGGAGGTCGCCGGAGGTCTCGCGCAAAGTGGCCAGCCCCATGAGGATGGGCCACCAGAGAGATCTGAATGCTGATCCGACGCCGCAGAACCACGCAACGCCACATTTTGGCGTGGGGAACGTGGCATCCCCGTCCTTCTTCAGTGACCTAGACCCAGCTTTCCTGACGATGTCGAACAGCCTGCCCCGGACTCCCGACCTGTCCCTGTTGAGCGGTGCTTTTGACCGGGACGACTCTTTTGGCGGACTGAACCTATTTCCATTGCTAGACACTGGGGGAGGAGGGCACATTGATCTAGCTCACTACTTCTAGCCTAATATAGACAATCAGCTCGCAAGAGCATCGCGACGACCGCCACTTGGTTACTGACTGTTCCCTTCCACTCCCACCACCGTGGTCTCAGCATGACTGAAATTCCTCTTCCCCGTCCTAACTATCCTGAGCTTGGACTTGCAGTTTGGGTCAGGGCAAGCGATGAGCGCGTCCGAGGTCATCCAGTCATTGGCGTGGGTCACCCGCTGCTTTGCTGCCAAGAGGGGGAGGACGGATGCTGGCCTTTGGTCAGTCGAGAATGACTTTATTTCGGCCTCCCATCCCCTATAATGCTACTCACACAAGCTGTAAATGCTGATGCCCTGTCCAGGAGGCAAGTACATCATCTCGCCCTCGAGTGTGAAGTAGTCGCCCTCCTTGGCACCACACATGATCCTCTCCCCTGGCGGGCACACGATTTCAATCCGGAGGTCATATAGCTCGAAGGAGTCGTCCGCCTTTGCGGTGGTATTCCCAGTAGAAGCCGATGACTTTGTTTCCATCTTGCACGCCTTGATAGACTAGCAGCGAGCTTCTCCGTAGCCAATACCGCTATTGATGCTTCCGCTATTCGGACCTGTTTCTTCTTCTTGGTAAATTCTGTCAGCTTCCGAAGTTCCGTGGTTTCACCCGTCTTCCGACTTAACCCTAACCCGGCTATTACCCATTTCCACGAACCGCTTGAACAAGAACCTCGCAACATCAAAGAATCATCAATCAAAACTCAAGTTCAGTGTAAAATTTGACATAAACTACAATAACAACAATCTTCTAGGATTTTGCAAAGATTTCCGAGTTAACGATTATGAATGACTCGATCCAAACAAGACCCACGCTTCCTAAAGCTTCAAATACCAAGGACGATCTTGAGCCATATTAGGAAGCGTTGCGGAAAACCAGCCACATTAAACGTGCAGACCACATCGCTGACGGCACGTTGGCGTGTGGCATTGTTTGACAGACTTTTATACACATGCACAACGATAGACCGCAGACTTACACAATGAGGCTACATTGGCGGTCATAGCGAAAAGACGTTGGCAGGGGAATAAATGTCCTTGGTTTTCGATTACATACTCTCGAGAAATGTAGGCCACAATGATCACACTTAGGCGGTGACAAGCCAATTTGGCATGTCCATTTATACTGCAGCCCATGCTGATTCTTCTCGCACCCAAGTTCCATGTCAGCGACCGCATGTGTCACATTGGGCTGATCAGCAAGCGATTATGCACAATTGGAACCCAAGCGACGAAGCAGCCCGAAGAAATTCTCTGTGACAACCGACATCCTTTCATTTTGCAGCCAAACCGAATGCTCGTTCGTGTGAGTCAAGGCAAGTTTGTGCATCGTAGAAATCGGTAATATAACTTAACGCGTGGTATAGTACAGAGTATGGTATCTATACCAGCCCCTGGGAGCACTCGAGACTGAAACTCACATCAAAAGATGCTCTCAAAATCCATTCGGTTCTTCACCGCCCTCGTGCCCTTGGCAACATCATGTTTGTTGTTTTCTCTTCATATGATTCCCACGGAAGCTCATTTGCGGAGGACGTATCTGATAAATTGGGCGTCCCTGATATTCATACATCACAATAATCTGACTCCTTCGCTGTGACCAAAATAACCGATTGCAAAGCGTTCTGCCAGCTGGCTGCCCAACATGAACCAGCCTTCCCGGCATGGATACCTAGGTACTGGCTCGTTTGCGGCTTACCCGTGTGGTGTTTGGTCTCCCCTTGCCCGTGTTTTGGCTGCGAGGATCTTGGCTGGAACGGGGATATAGGAAAACCAAAACGGCTTAGAACACAGGGTGGAGACAAGCGGAAAAGGGGAAAAGAAACTATGCAGCCTCACTTTGGGGCCAGCAGGCAAGTTTTTGGCAACCACAACATGGAGAAAAGCACTAGTAGGGCAGATCTATTGCCTAAATGGCACTTTGCATTCACGCCATGCGCAACGGTCGGACGAAAGCGTGCATGGTTGCATCGTGGGATCAAACGTTTTGGTAAGGGTATGGTATCTGCAACCAAATTTCACACCGCCCAGAGGTTTTTGTCATCAGACTAGATACACTCAACGATGGACTACGGGGACCTCCCTGGGAGTCACAAGCTGACAGGCAGCGCGCAAGAAAAACCGACCGTAGCTTCAAGTAGCCCCTAAAAAGGGCCAAAACTCTCTACATTAGAATCCCAACCATTCCACAACCACATCACATGTGCTTGATTTTAATGATACTTGTATCTTCAGAATAAGCGTGTGATTTGAACGGTATCAAAATATTGATTGGAGTTCAAGGTTATATTGGGAAAATAACTGGAAGAGTTATGTTGCCGTTATTCTGGTACAAAGCTACGGTCGGTTTTTTTTGCACGCTGCCTGGCTGGTCAATATCCATCCAAGTTATTCTTGTTCCTTCGACCGCCATCGTCGCAGGACTTGCTGCAATGTGGCTACACAGGTTGGAAACAAGTAGAAAGTGAAAAGGTCATGTAATCGTAAAATAGAAACGCCTGTTCCATGCCATCCGACCATACATGCTGCTACACATACAGTACAACCTGTTTTGCATCCAAAAAAAAACATGACGCTTTCATGATCTGGTTTATCGGGGGTATTTTACTTTCAATGCATCGAGAAACGACGGCTCCTCTCGCTGCTCCCTCGCTCGCGGCGCTTGGTGCTGCCGACGCGGACGGGGCTGGCGTGCCTGCCACGCCGCGAGGAGCGGCTGTTGCGCCGGTGGCGATCATCTTGCTCCTTCTGCTTCCTCCTGGCGTACAGGGCGACGTCGACGGTCTCGAGCGCGTGGCTGAGGTCGCGCAGGGCGCGGTCCTTGTTCTTGTCGCCCCGGGCGGCGACGAGCCCGCGCATGGCCGCGTCGAGCTCCTCGACGGCGTCGCCCAGGTCCGCGCCCATCTGCGACCCCGTGAACCCCCCGGACCGCTGCAGCCGCAGGACCTCCTTGAGCGAGTGCTCCAGGAACACCATCGCCTCGTACTCGTGTTCCTCGTCGACCGCGCCCAGCACCTGGTCGACGCCGTGCTGGAGGTTGTCGAGCGCCTGCTCGCGCTCGCGGCCCGTCTCCATGGTGGTATCGAACGGGTTGGACTTGGGCCACGAGGATGGCGTCAGGAGTTCCTGTTTTTGATGGCCGACGTGGCGGCTTCGGCTTCTCGAGGACGTCGAGTGTCTCCTTGACCGATCTCCCAACTTAGAGGTGCTGCTGAGAGGGCTGTAGATGCCCGAGGGCTGGATTGGGATTGGACTAAAGACGCTGCTGTGGCGGCTGGACATGCTGCGTGGGCTGCCTGAGTCCCGTGATGGATCATCGCCAGATTGGACTCTCGACAGATCCAGAGAGGTTCTCGTTGGTGACTTCTCCTTCGGCTTCTCTTTCTTGTCGCTGTTCTCCTTGTCGTCCCCCTTGTCTCCTCCGATCTTGGAGAATCGGATCTCCGCAAGGAGGTCGTTCAGGCCTTTGGCGGTCTGGTTGGCCTCCTTTCCTATGTCGAGCAGGTGCATCTCAGCGCCTGGCGTCGAGGCATACTCGAGGATTCGAGACTTTGAAGCGCCACGGGGATAGTTCTTGCGAAGGGTGCGGTATGCATCCCGTTTCTGCTTCTCAGCACGCTTTACAAACTCCATATGAGCCTTACTCAAGGACTGGCCTTCACAGTTGGATTTGGTTTGGTCCAAGGTAATTTGTAGGTTGTCGACATCTCGGTATGTTTGGCGCACGTTACGTTCGTAGTCTCGTCCTTTCAAATATGGATTTTTGAACACATCCTTCACTAGCATCGCAGCCACGCCATATACAAGTCCCTCCATGATGTAGGTGTGTACTGGAGAAGAGTAGGAAGTGTTGGGGATGTTCGGCTGGCACCGACGATATGGAAAGAATACAAATGAGGAATGGTGTAAGATTCGGGTCAACAACGGGAAGGGTGAGTGCTGGACAGAAATACCTGAGACAATGTAAAGATATCCCGGGGACAGGAACACATTCAGAAGAGGGCGGTGGGATTTAACCACTTCCAGTAGGGTGGCTCAATGCTCCCACAGACGCCGCGTTGAAGACAAGGAAGCCGTTGTTTTGGAAGAAGAGCACTGCCATAGCAACGCTGGTGACGTCGGACACTCTGGGTGTCGCAGAGTTCCCATTTCCCAGCTAGACAGGTAGTCCCAGGGCTCGACCTAGTAGCAGCCGCCAGAGCCCGAGTGTGCGACTCAGGCCCATTCCCCGCGCGGCATCGATCAGGGCTCCCTCATCACCGCTTATTCATGCTGCGCAGCTGCCGGCGTCTGCAGAGGGCCACGTGCCTAGTGTCAGAGAGCGGTCCAAACTATACGCTGCAAGTGGTCCGGATCCTGACGATCTGGGGAGAGCCCCGTCCCGAGAGTATAATACGCTTTGGCAAGGGGAAATTGTGACAGGACGTGACATCATCAACCTTATGCCTCGGATTGATCCTGAGGGTCTCGGCCGCTAAGAGAGTATGAGTAAAGGGGGTTCAGCCGAATGGCGCTGGGCGTAGACGTTGCAGGCTTAGGGCCATCGAAACAAAATAAACTTCAGGGGAACTTCCGAAGTCTGCTTGTTAGGCGCAACACGTTACATAAGTGCTGCGGAGATGCCGCGGCTCGCCTCGACGGCGACAGTTCACCGTCCCTATGGGCCGCCTCGGCGGAATGACACCCTACAGCAGCAGCGCGTTGATCCCATGCAAGCTCAGGCACCATCACGCGACTACGTGCAGGGAGAGGCTCACCCCAGCGTACCCGCAACGAAGTCATCCTGCGTGCAGATGATATCACCAGGCATATATAGGGCCAGTGTTCGCTGGCCTTGATTCAAAGGCCGGCGCAACGCTGAACTCTCACCGTCACTTGCGGTTGACGCAGATTTTGGGCATCTGGCGACAAGATTGTGAACTTCCGCCCTTACATTGCCGACCAACCAAGGCTGCGGCCTCCCGAGACTCGAATATGATTTAGCGCATTGTCATCTGTCAATCGAGCAGTCCCACATGAGTGGTTTCGGGAAGGATATATGCTTTGAGAAGACAGGGCTGTGACGAGTCCCAACAGCGATCAACAACATGGGAATCCCAAATCATTAAGCGCGGCCTCGTTCCCAAAAAAAACCTAACACAATTCTGCTGACCACCAAGACCCTTAACCTTTGGAGTCCATGTAGTCAAAGACGTCGCCACGCCCGGAACACAAAAAAAATGCGCACCCACAAACAGGATTCACCACCAAAAGTGACCAGCTTCTCCAACAACACCTTTATTTCATAGCTCTGTCTATCAACGAGAGAATTCTCAGTACACTTAAAGTTTCAAAAATAATATAAAAGAACACAGATAATTAATTAATATAATTATATCTGAAAACTTTCTGTGGTATTATTATTTCAAAAACCGTGTGTTTTGCCCTCAACTTAGGAGGCCGCGTTTTTCTGTCCCCGGGCGTGGTGGCCTACCTAGGTACGTATCTGGAGCTCCAGATGACCCTGCCGCCACTTTCCACTCAACACAAGCACGGGTCCACGCTGCAGGCGCGAGACCCTTCGATCGCCCGATCATTGCCCGCTGCAGTGTATCTTTTCTATCGGAAGCACTACCCGTGGGTGAACCGCAGCGAAGCCACATAGAAGGATCAAGATTACTGCCACACTCTCCCCGCTCAACGAGAAGATCGACGTTTACGGTGGAGTAAGACTGGTGCCCGACACATGCCAACATACCAATCGCCTATCGCAAATCTCACCGGCTCAGTTGAATGTCATCCGATACATCGATCCCGTCCTTTTTTCACATGTTTTCAACACTGAATACAAGTAACACCCGGCCTGGTGGTCTGACGAGTAGACGGCTACACGTGGCGGGCCGCGGAAGACGCGGATGGCTGTACAGCTGTGCTCCCTCAGCAGCGATCTGGGTCATTCAACAACGCCAAAGCCCTTTATCCCGAGGACCTGCATCCGGGGTACCTGATTGCCCGGGTTTGCGACATTTTCGGAATCCCGGGAGAGTTTACTACGCAGTTCTGCATCAATCATCCCTGCGTCGCTCACATAGTGACCTGCCTCACCTCCACAGTCTCGAATCTTACGCCGCCGCCAAGAATGTCTCTTCATATCGAGGAAGCCTTGGAAAAAGAAAACGCTGTTTCCTGAAACAGTGCTTATTATTTTGAAAGGCAGCGTCGAGAAGATAAATCGCGACAGCCCTTCAATCTCCCTCGCGCGTTGCGCGATGGACGAGCGCAGAAGCTAAGCCAAAACTCGGCCCCGGGGCACCAGTCGCGGAGTTTCCGAGAGAAAGATTGCTTTTTTGAACCCGCTAGAGCACTTGGAAGTAGTTCCCGTGCTCAATCGCAAATCCACAGGTCCAGACCGCAATAGGGTGTTGTACTATATGTAGCAGTCTTGAGTGTCTGGGGAAAACATGTTGCAGTGCGTCACAAGCGCCTAGGTATGTAAACGGCGTTGAAACGTGCATCGAATGTTCTCACCGCCTCTTGTGTCCTATCATTGATTCGACTGTGTGTTTGACAGCAACAAGGTGCTGCCTCATCTTACGTTCGCAGCGCTGCGTCATTGACCGCAACATGGTGTCTACATTGCTGCCCGATGTCCACTCGAGCATACATAAATCAAGATGGACAGCCGGGCAAGATATATTTGGCCTCTGACGTGTGTTTGTCGCGAATTTTCGATCTTGATACATCCGCCATCCGATCGGTGTCTGCCCTCTGCGGAGAGTCCCACAGGTGGCCCTGAAATCAGGCAATTAACTTGCTAGCACCTCACACGACACCGCTTAGTAATAGCCTGGCAACGGAGACCGAAGATCTTGGAATCATTTTCTCGCCGGGCAGTCGATCTTCGACCATGGAGATTGGGTGAAATATCAATTGCGTGGAAGACAGCGTGAAGATGGTGTCGCCACTCGCTAGACAGGTCATACACAATCCATTATTGTGCAAGGACTGTTTGATCTTTCGCCACATCAGTTGTACCATAGGTGGACACCATTTCGGATACCCCACCATTTCGGACAGCCAAATTTCCCCGCACACACGTAAAAACCTCGTTATCACTAGCCCTATAAAACTAACCCTATTATATAAAGAATTTAATAAATATTTTTAATTATTACTTTTATATTATATCTATATATAGATAAATAAAGTAATAATTAATTTTAATACTTAAAAATATTTAAAATATTTTAATTTCTTATACTATAAATATATATAAAATACTTTTACTTATAAGTTTTTTATATATTTTATATATTTTTTAAAAATATTTATTTTATATATCTTATATATATATATTATATATAATAGGTATAAGAAGTAATAAAAAGTAAGTTTTATATAGAAATATTTTAAAAGTTTTAATTTCTTATATAAAATTTTTAAATTTAAATAGAAAACTTAGTTTTTCTTTTTTATTATTATTAAGATTTTATTAATTATAAAGGTAACTATATATAAGTGGTATATTAGCTTTTTCAATTAAATAAAAAATATTTTAAAAAATAAAATATAGAATAGTTATTTTTTAAAAGAATTTAATATATTGTTAGTAAAGCTATATAAAATATACCTAATTCTTAACATTTTAAAAACCATTTTATATATAGGAATATCTTTTTAAGGGATTTATTTAAATTTGTAAAAATATTATTTTTAAAGATGTATAAATATAAGCGTAATTATATTAAGATTTTATTAAATTTAAAAAGCTATATAGGGATTTATCCTAAACTTTATTTGGCTAATTTATATGGGGCAGTTTCATTTTGGCTGTCCGAAATGGTGGGGTATCCGAAATGGTGTCCACCTATGGTACTGCTCACTCGCTCGTATGACCTCCTGCGGCTTTAGAAGTGCGTGTGTTACAAGACGAAAGACTTCGCCATCGGAATGATAATAGTAATGCACAACAAGACTACGGTGGCTGTAAGAAGGCGAGAGTGGTCACGGAAAGTGCGAACAATTCCTTGAGAGCTACAGAACGTGACATCATCGGCGACAAAGCAGTCTCAGCAGGTATGCTTTGCAATTTGATAGGTACAATATGTGCATCGACTCCACCGCCTGAAGCTCTAAAGGTCGATGGTCCGACGTGTGGTCCACGGGTGTGTCCATTGCATACAAACCCTGCTTGTACTCATGGACTCGGCGCGCGGACGTGTGAGGATCTGTGAAGCAGCAGTCAAAATCCAACAGAACCTCCCCTTGGTACGTGTATCCCCTACTTACATGGTACATCGGTCATGGGGAAACTCAAGCCACGACCTTGAGTGGCACTGTTGTACTGCTACATACCCCGGACAGCAGACCACTGCTGGTCCAGTTGCAGGATCGATTGGCCCACCCAAAAACTGCGGTGTGTGATGCGGTGTGTGGTGTGGTGAAAGCCCTGTTTGGACTGCCAGCGCGAAGTAAAACACTTGTTGCTCATTGCTGGCCCCAGAGCTCCAAGTGACAGCAGTCTGCACCAGGTTGTGAACGAAAGGCCCATAAACTTCATCTGTGCGAAACCATAGAAATTACGCTGTCGCATTGATATCATGGTCAGGAACAATTGGTTTCTATGGCATCAATCCCAATCTTGTTATGTGCTGAACGATGACAAGACTCACATCAATCGAGATTAAATCGATTGAGAATGACGACCCAGTGAACGGATTAGCAAGAGAGGAATCAGTCAATGATAAATCCAAACTTGTCATTACCACCGCTTCAGACAGACTCCGCTGGGTGGAGCCCGAAAGCAGACTACTGAAGTCGAATGAATTGATGAGGACCTGGAGGTTACGGGGCCTCTTAGTAGCTATATTGAATTTATGACGAGACGGACTTCAGCTATAAAGAAAAGGAACTGAAATGCACGAGAAGATTGAATGGGGCCTCTGGTGTGGAATGTTGGCAGCGATCAAATACGCATGGGCCAATGCAAATCATAGGTATTGGTTTGTGAAACCAAGAAACCGCAATTTGCCCTCAGATTGTTAGATATATCATGTTTCTTGGTCTAGCTCCACTACCGCCCAATTATGAAATGCCCGATTTGCAGCACATGTGGGTGAGATCACACAAGACGCCGCCTTGTACAGGAATCTGCTGGCGGAACGGCATCACATGTGACCTGAAACCTCCACAACACGGAACCCATCATGGTGGGAAATTCGGGCACACATATTCCCTCTGTCATCCCACTACAGTTTTCGGAGCTCCTCATTTGGAAGGTTTTCCCCGCTCCTGCCGCAGTAAACAGGCACTTCCTTCGTATCCTGTAGGACTTTATACTCGGCCGTATGCCCGCAAAATCCTGATAGTCGGAGTTCCCATTGCGGACTTCTATCGCCCACATACATTTCTTCCAGCAGCTTCCGATTCGGCATCGGCCTTCGAGCCCGGGGGCCACGTGTTTCAAGATACCTCGAAAGATCTCGTACTCGGACTCCTGGTTACGTCCGAACTTGAAGCAGTCGGCCCGGGGCCACCTTTGGTCCTTGTGAAAGCCTTCTGAAGAGAATTTCCCAGTCCAGTAACAATCCTGGGTCTGTCTTACGAACCATATTCTCGTCAAGATCCCAAAGCCAGGAGAAACATGGGTGATTTTTGTTGATCAGAGTCTTCCAGAAACGGGGGCTAAACACCCTAGGGCATGATACCTAGGTAGAGGCCAATCCTGCGCCGCAGCGACGTGCACAAAATGAGAAGCTTGAGCTCATTAGGCAATTTAGCGAGACGTTTCCGAAATCCCAATATTTCTTGTTTGTGCTCGTGCTCGTGGTAGGCACGAGGCTCCAGATTCTCCAGGAGTGTTGCGGTCAATGCTGGAATAGTAAATGGATCTTCGGAAAGGTAATGCTCTTCCCACACGGAGTCCTCCTGCAGACACGCCTCTGAAAAGTGACCGGCAACTATTATAGATAAAGTATAAAGCCGCTTCTCATCTAAAGTATATGTATATATAGCCACTCTTAGCCCCGGCCGTAAGGCTTTATATAATATTATGCTTAAAGCGGTTATCACTTTAGCGAGACTAGGAGATAGCGGTTTATAAGTTAAGTGAAATATATATAAAAAAGTATAATCACGTATTAATAACTCCCGGGGGTTATAGTTATAAAGTTATAAATATTTATTAACTTTAGTAAAACATTAATTTATTATAACATTATAAAGGAATTAAGTGTGGCACTACTAAGTTAAGCAAATCGATCTAAATTCCCTAGCTTCTTTTAAGCGGATATAGGCGACCTATATTTATAGACAGAGTGTAGCCCTATAGTGGACCCGCTCGGCTGCCACAGACGTGTAACATATAACAAACTTGGGTGCCCGTGACTTGAGGCTGTCTTGCTCCCCCACGCTCCCGGATCCATCGTCCCCCTACGCCCAGTCCTTGGCGTACTGATGTTGCAGCGGCTCCTTGGCGATTGAATTCGAGTCAGACGCGCTAGGGAAAGACTCAACTTCGACCGTCTTTGTGACTTGCACCTTGCCTTGATGCTCGCGCTGCCAAAGCTCCTCCTCCGACTCACTGGCCATGTGGCGAGTGATGCTCACGTCCACCACAGGAGCCGCAAGATTCTTCCGTGATGACGCGGAGCGCAATCTCTTGCCTTTCGCATCCATGGAAGAGAGCTTGTAGCCATTGCTGGCGCTGATCGGTTCGGACTGGTCGTGGCTGGAGCCGCCCGTCAGGCCGGTAAAGAGCGCCTTCATCGCGGGCAGATTCACTGCGACAATCGCGAGCTCAATCTCGAAGGACGCGACGATGACCATGTTTCCCAGGACGTAGGAAGGATCGTCCGTAGCTCCTAGTTCCGCGAGGACAATGAAGCGACATGCGGCTACGATTACTGAAGACGCTCCGAAACCCAGCACGCCGGTGACTGCGATCTTCTTGCGTCGAGACATGTTTAGTTTCCAAATCGTGCGGATCGGAAGGACGAGAATAATGACGTCGGTTATGATATTCTGGGTTACAGGTCATTGTGAGCGCCCATGCACGTCTATGATACAATGCTCATTGTGCATATGCTTACCAGTATAGATGGCCCCAGCAAAAGTACACCTTTATCTATGCACTTGGCGTCGGGGTGAGCAGCCGGGTGGAAATATGCGTCAAGAGGTATGCATTGCAGAAGTGCCAGGAGCCAGTTGATGACCATGAAAGCCGTGTTGAGGCCCATGGTTGCAAAGCACCAGACGCGAAATCTCTTGTTGGGCGACAGTCGCAGGTAGAAAATCAGGAAGGTCATTTTGATGGTCCAGTGCGTGACCATATAAAACAGCTCCTCGACAAAGAGCCACTATTTAATAGAGTTAGTTTTGATATTGACCCTCAAATAGTGCTGGACGGGCGTACTAGAGCGATTTTCTCAAGTTGATATGCTGACAAAGTTGAGGCATGCCTGCGTGTCTCAAATGTCAACTTGGGTAAACACTTCTCCTGGCAGGGGAAACTCACAGGCCGCTTCCGTAATGCAAGAACATGTAAAGGATCGTTTGTTGCATTGTGTTCACTAACTGGAATATGGGTCTCGGTCAGTTCCTTTCCTTTAATTCCGAGCTCTAGAGAGGATGTCTATTCTGGTCGTGTCTGGGAAAGGGGTTGGCAGTGCAAACCAGAAGGAAAATCGATAGGATATCATCCCAACCGAAGGCATTCTTTACGACCGCTCTGCAATAGAACCTAACGAAGAAAGATACAGTCCCAATGACAAAGGCCACTGAGCTGATAGCATAGGCCAACGGCTGCAGGTTTTCCGTCACCATGATGGCGACTGAGCGTGGAATACAGACGAGGGGACGGAATGAAAGCAATGGCTAAATGGGAAAATAAATGAATGTATTCACTAAGACAACACTCTTCACAGAAGCGCAGGCAGCAGCAGTCCATGAAGATCAGCAGCATCAAATCCCACCGAGCCTCAGGTCGCTCTAGCTGAAAAGCTGCAGCACACATGTTTGGGGAGCCATCCCACACTGCCCCCTAGGCTCCGCACAAATTCAGGGCCACAAGCAGGGTCCCTGGACTTTATTTTAACAGTACGACGTATTTTGTTCCACTATTTCACAGAGTGAGTGTTGTCGAGTCATAGCAAAACGACATATCATCTTTTCGAGGTTTCAACTGAGGTTGCGCTGTTGGTTGCGCTAATTTTTGGCTGCTGTTGGTTGCTTCTTCATGCAAGAGCTTCATGTTGTCTCCATCTTGATTAACCTGGACGCTCACGCCTCAGCAGTAAAGTGGGAGGTTGATACTAAAGAACAATATCGAAGTCTGTTTTTGGCCTCAAAATGGGTTGTTTGTTCCTCAGCCTGCCGGCCTGCAACATTTTCACGTCCTTCCAAGACATATAATAATACCCCTTCATCTAGTAAGCGATGGAAGCGCCCCGCACGCGACCAGCGTAATAAGTCAGGTCAGGGGACATGGTAACCAGTAACAGAAAGCTGGAGACATGCAGGTGCCAGGACGTTACATCCGGAGCCGGGTTGGTCTGCTGTGTGGTCCCCCCCCCCCCCACATTGCTGCCGCTTCGGAGAACCAACTGCATTGTGGTTGCATTGTGATCCACCTACGTCGCTTTGTAGATTCCACTCTAAAAATATGACACAAGCCAATGAGGATACGATGATTATCCCGCCTGGGACTCAGAATGCCCTTATATACCCCGCTGCTTACGGTTCTCACCTGCACATTACTGCTTTTGCTTGATGTTAATATTGATCGGTGAGATTTCATAGCGGCCATGTCTTCAACATCCGGAATTTCGGCTTGGCTTCGAGCCGCCGTGGACGTTGATGTCTTCCAAGCTGTTTCAACTGCCACAATTTTGGGGTTGGTCTTCCACAACACGTTCCTCCGGGTTGTAGAAGTGGAGGGCTTCATGTACACGCTTATTGCCTTGGGATTTATCACTTTCTCAGGACTTGTTGCCGTCCATATTTATGCGGGCTTTGTCCCTCTTGATGCATTTGCACGGGTTTCCCTGTTGTCTATATCTTTCAACTTTGCAGTCTTTCTCAGCATTGGCTTGTACCGAGTCTTCTTTCACCGACTCAGAAAGTTCCCCGGACCGAGCCTCGCAAAGGTTTCTCGATTCTACTCAGCTTACAAGGCGTCTCAGGACCTGAAGTACTGTGAGCACGTCCGTGAGTGGAAACAGGAATACGGAGACTTCATTCGGACAGGTGAGTACAGACACGAAAGCCAGCCTCCACGGTGGTACTAACACCAACGACCTCGGACCAGGGCCTCGTGAGCTTGCCATCATTCGAAAATCCGCTGTGCCATTGATCTATGGCCCTGAGTCGAAATGCCGCAAATCGACCTGGTACGGTCAAGTCGACACGGACCCGGCGAAGTGCTCGATCCACATGACAAGGGATCATGAACAACACAAGCGGAGGCGTAGGGTTTGGGACAGAGGATTTGCAATTAAGGGTAAGGCCCGCAAAATAATGGAAGTGGGCGGCGGAAACTGACAGAAATGATGCAGCGCTGAACACTTACGAGCCTCTCATCAATTCCAAGGTTGACGAGTTCATCGAACAGCTGTCCAATCGAGGAACCGTTGATGCAACAGCCTGGTCTATGCTTTTAGCTTTTGACATTATGGGTAAGCAGAAACCCTTTTCACACTTGTATACCCATGATTGCGGTTTATATTCCAAAATATGAGAGGGTGTCGTTGATACCAGATGCTAATTCGAAGGCAGGCAAGGTTGGATTCGGGAAAGAGTTCTACGGGGTGAGCAAAGGACAAGAGCACCCAGCCATTGAGGGTGTCCACTCTTCTATGAACATTCTCGGTGTCATGAGCCATATCCCGTGGCTACTCAACATGATGGGCAAGATCCCGGGAGCCGCGGCGGCATACCAGGAGTTCTTCGCATGGTGTGGCTCTGAAATTGAGGCGAAAAAGAAGGTCAGTCTACCAATACCGCCGTTTTTTCCCCCGGAAGAAGTCAAAATTGACCAATTGCGCAGAACTGGAACGCAGAAGAGTACCCTCAGGACGTCATATCATGGCTCGTCAAGGCCGTGATGGAAAAGGATCCCGCGGCGTCCCCTTCCGACCCAGCGCTGCACGAGGACTCGCGCGTCATGATCGTCGCAGGCAGCGAGACCACGGCCACCACCCTGGCCTGCATCTTCTACTACCTGGCCAAGCACCCGGCCGTGCAGGAGAAGCTGCAGGCCCGCGTGGACGCGGCCCTCGGGAGGCGGTGGAGCTACGAGGAGGCCAAGAACGTGACGTACATCGACGACATCATCAACGAGACGCTGCGCCTCAAGCCGGCGCTGCTGACGGGGGGGTTCCGCGTCACGCCGCCGCAGGGCATCACCGTCGACGGGACCTTCATCCCGGGAGACACAAACGTCTTTGTGCCGGTGCAGACGATCCAGACGGACCCGCGGTACTGGGCCGAGGCGGGCGCCTTCGTCCCCGAGCGCTTCGGCGAGAGGAGGGCCGAGCTGGGCACCGACGGCGCGCCCTTCCTGCCCTTCACGCTCGGCGCGTACCAGTGCCCCGGCAAGAACCTGGCCTTCCTGTCGCTGCGCATCGCGGTGTCGAGGGTCGTGCGCGAGTTTGATGTTGCCTTTGCGCCGGGTGAGACGGGTGAGGTGTTTGACCGTAACGCGAAGGATACGTTCACCACGACGCTGCCGCCTGTGATGATCACTTTCACCAAGAGGAAGTGAGTCAGTCTTTAGATGGGCCCATTGGGATTTTGGATGTCGAGATGCGAGCGAGCCTGCAAACATTCAATCGGTGACGATTGGACATTTGTCCATTGCCTGCTAGATTATGCGTGATTCGGACAAGACATAGCTTCTGGATACCATTTCATAATTGTGAGCTTCAACCTTCTGAGGAGTTCCATCCTTGCTTAGTTTCCCCAATGTAGATCAAGTTGGCGCGCTCAGCGGCATCCGGCACACCTGCACCTCGATGAAGAACACGCCGGCTCGACCTAGTGGTCCACGGGTACAAACCTAAGACAAATCGTCATCCAAGCCACGGGGCGCTAAGTGCTCTCTCTTCAGATACCGCTCTAATTCAGAAGAGGTTCCAGCCCTCTGTTAGCTCGTCAGCTCGTCAGGCAGGTGGGCAAGGAAAAAAGACTGGGGCTATGATGCTATCATGACCTTAGGGCTGAGACTCCTTCCTTGACCCTGAAATAAGACCAGGTCGGCGGCTCCCTGTGACGCGACTGCGTCTCATACACATTATCATACCAGCTTCTTTTCAGCGTGCATAGAGACTTCTTGAGGTTCTTCAAAATGTATTACTGCGTCTCCATCGGCCTCTTTCACTTCCTTGCAGCTTCCACTATCCTCGTCTAGCCGGCGCGCGGGATCAGATCAAACGCAGGTCAGCTGCTACTACGATGATGCTATGCAGCCTCAAGTCTGGTGTTGACTGCAATCCATCCGAGGTGCGTGAGCCACACCAATCAGTGTCGCTCGAAACGCCGTGATACATGATCATATGAAGCGGCGATGCTAACATCCACAAGCAGAGACTGTATGATGGAAGGATATTCAGGTTCATGACGCAAAATGCAATGTCTCAAACTTTTGGCAGGGGTTGAGGCAAACGGAAACACCAAGACGGCAGGAGAAGGAGATAGGAGGAGTCGATTGGCATAGAATCCGCTGCTGCTGAGACGGAGGACCGCTTGCAACAAACGTGTGGGTCTAGGGCTGGAAAATACACATCTCGCCGGTCCGCAAATCTTGGTGTGATGCGTCCACAAAAGACCATTTGTTTCTTGTCTTGTCATTACACGGCTGACTGTGATGGCTCTATCGGGTATTGTACAGTCGTTGAGGATCATCCGCATCTACATGGGTCACCCATCACGGTCCAGCAGATCAGTGCCTCTCGCGTCTCCTAGGCGCCGCTCTAATAATGTTGTCCACACGAAGGAGTAGCTGTGTAGTAATAAGCATCAGCAATGTAGGAGGAATATAGCATCAAGAAGGAAATAGCACTTACCTCAGCCGCCTCGCTTGCCGATGATACCACCGCCTTCTTCAGCTTGTAGCTCTCGATGACACCCAGGTCGCGCATGTCGGCAATGCCACCACCGGGAACCATTAGATCCAGACCATACGTCGTCATGCCATCGTAGATTGCCTTGCGCAGCCGGGCCACTAGGTCGCCAGAATCCAAACCGGCGTTGTCGGCCAGAATGGTCGGTAGTTGCCGCAGAGCGACGGCAAATGAGGAGACGGCCACCTGCTTCTTGCCCTCAACACGTGTGGCCTGAGCCTCGACGGCCTTGGCCATGAGCATCTCTGCACATCCACCGCCCAGCGTTGTCCGTGGCTCCTTGACTGTCTGTGAAAGCACTGCGAGGGCGTCGTGCAAACTTCGCTCGGCCTCGTCGAGGAGTTGGTTTGTAGCGCCACGAAGGACGATGGTGCATGCTTGACCGGCAGCAACTCCAGAGAATCTGATAAGGGTGTCCTCGCCAATAATAACCTCCTCAATCAAGTCGCAGTGTCCCAGCTTGACTTGGTCTGGGTGGTCGAATGTGGATGCGATTTCTCCTCCTGTGACCAGGGCCAGCCGCTCGATACCGTCAAAGTCGGCGTGCTCGATGGACATGATACCGGCGTCGGTGAACAGCTGCTCAGGCCAGTTGTAGATGAGCTGGCGGTTGATAAAGCAGTTGATACCGTGTGACTTGATCTTCTCGACCTTTGCCTTCATCTTCTCTTTCTCGGCCTTCTCGAGCTCTGCGAGCTTGCTCGTTGATGTGACCTTAACGCGGGCACCAAAGATCTTCACCTTGTCCGTATCCATGGAGGTGTTTGCTACAAGAATCTTGGCCTTCTCCAAGCGCTTGGGCTGGTTCACTCCAATCTTCTTGTCCAGAATAAAACCCTCGTCCAAATACGAGTCGCTCAACTTGCCACCGGCCTTCTTGATGATCTGGATGTTGCTAAGGTCAGAGGAGCCCTTCAACCGCAGCACAGCCCCAGTTGCCAGCTCTGCAAAGTGGTCCCGATCTTGCGAAAGGACTTTGGAGCTGAGGGTTGTCTTTGCGATAGCTATCAGGTCCTTCCTGAAGGCCTCTGGGCTCTTGCTGTGGTCGACGGCGGAGTCTTCGAGGGCCTTGAGCGCGGCCTGGCTTGCTAATCTGTATCCTTCGATAATGGTCTGGGGGTGGATCTTCTTGTCGACCAGCTTCTCTGCCTCGCGCAGCAGCTCGGCGGCTAGGACAGAGACAGATGTCGTACCGTCTCCAACCTCATCGTCCTGCACTTTTGAGATGTTGACGAGGACCTTTGCGGCGGCGTTGTCGAGGGCTATGGACTTGAGGATGGTTGCGCCGTCATTTGTAACCATTATATCTCCGGTAGATCTGTTGTTCAAACAAGAAGAGGTTAGACCTGGAACCTTGGCAGGGCCATCAATCTCGCAGACACGTACGCAGACTGCATGATCTTGTCCATTCCTTTGGGACCCAGAGTGCTCTTGACCAGATCACCAACAGCGATGGCGCCGACGAAGGCGGTGAGACGGGCATTTTCGCCCTTCTCTTCGGTGGTGCCCTCCTCGAAGATCTGGGTTGGGCTGAAGGAAGCCTGGGCGAATGTTAGTAAGTCAATGTCTCTCTCTCAGGGGTCCAGCTGGAGGAAAGGATAGGTAGGTTCCGTACCATCTTGAACTATTGACCACAGAAAAAGATATCCAGAGCAAAGGACTTCAAGTGTGGAAAGAAAGGTCGAGTCGTCTTGAGGTGCCCTGTCCGTGGAGTGAGTGTCACTTGTCGTGGTAGCTTCGGCCGTGGGGATGGTGGGAGGCTACACGATGCAATCAACACAGACAGTGACAGCTACCCCCTGATGGGAAGCTGATTTTTCGATTCTGCTAGCGCGTACCATGTACCCATGTACTTTGGACAGCAAAGTCCGCGGGGTACCCGGGTGCTCGCTCTCCCGTATGCGGCAGGCGGTGAGGGGCACAAAGAGTCGGAGCGAGGAAATTCCTGCGCCGGCGCCAGTCCCACTGAAATTCAGTTAGCAGCAAAGAAGCTTGGACGCGAATTACCAGGCAGCCAGAGGCACTGACTGGCAGTGCACTGCACCGTGGTCCCTATCCCTCCCCACGTCGACCTGGCCCAAAACTCCATCGCGGGAAAATTCATCAGCCGTTGCGACAACCTCAGCCACTGGTGTCTGACAACTACTCCAGTATTCAAGCTTTGTCACCTCCAGCACCGAAGCCCTGGTCGCCTACGACTTCATCGCTCGGCCAGTCCATTCATCCAAATACCGTCGCACTTTGCTGCATAAAGAGGACTTCTTTGTCGACGCATCCGAAGCTCCTCCGTGATCAACTCCACCCACACGCACACATACTTACCGCAAGGCCAACAGCCACCACGACGGCGTCAATCACAGAATCAAACTATCAAGCACACAGACTACTGTCTACGAAACACTATCATCAACGATATAAGCTCGCCCAGCATGGCGTCAACTTTCGAGCATTTGCGCGAGGCCGACCTCGATGACGAAGAGTACGATGAGGAAGAAATCGACATTTCTGACCTGCGCGAGAAATACGAGGTCCAGCTGGACTCGGGCTACGACCACTTCGTCGTTATCGATGGTCTGCCAGTTGTCACTGAGGCGCAAAAGCCCAAGCTGGTCAAGTTCTTGCTGAAGAAGCTGAACTCGGTTGGCAGGACTCGCGAGGACCAGATCTACATGCCCATCGGCGAGAGTGGAGAGTCTGAGAGGTATGTGGCTTTTGTTCGCTGAGGGTTGCTGGATAATACGCTGCGCGTGTCCTCGTGTTCTGACTGTTTCGGTCCCCAGGTTTGCCTTCGTTGAGTACTCCTCGGCCGCTGAGGCTGCAGCAGCCGTCCGCCAGTTGGACCTGGTCCCCCTCGACAAGAAGCACACTCTCCGAGTCAACAAGCTCACCGACATCGAACGCTATGGCCGCGAGGGAAGGATAGAGGAGGAGTACCACGAGCCCCATATCGAGCCTTTCCAGGAGCACGAGCACCTGCGGTCCTTCCTGGCTGATCCATCCGGCCGTGGCCGAGACCAGTTCGTCATGTACCGCGGTGATACAGTTGGTGTTTTCTGGAACAACGACAAGGACTCTCCTGAGAACATTGTCGACCGCCAGTTCTGGACTGAGACTTTTGTGCAATGGTCTCCTCTGGGTACCTACCTGACGTCGATCCATGCGCTTGGTGTTCAGCTGTGGGGAGGCGCAAGCTGGTCGAGGCTGCGCAGGTTCGGCCATCCTTTCGTTAACCTGGTCGCCTATTCTCCCAACGAGAACTACCTGGTCACTTGGTCCGCCCGGCCCATTGCTATCCCTGAGGAAGGTCATCCGCAGCTGTCCCGCGACGACGATGGCAAGAACTACATCGTGTGGGATATCGCCACCGGCAAGCCTCTCCGGTCGTTCGCCAACCTCGACACCGGTGCTGATGACGGCCCCGCCGCCAAGGCCCAGAAGTTCCCCTGGCCTGCTTTCAAGTGGTCTGCAGACGACAAGTACGTCGCTCGCCTAATTCCCGGTCAGTCCATCTCAGTCTACACCCTGCCAAGCATGGGTCTTTTGGACAAGACGACAATCAAGATCGAGGGTGTTAAGGATTTCGACTGGGCGCCCGCCACTCCCAAGCGTGATGGTATCAAGACATACGAGCAGCTGTTCTGCTACTGGACTCCTGAAATCGGAAGCAGCCCGGCCAAGGTCGGTCTGATGAGCATCCCCTCGAAGCAGGTCATTCGATCCCTGAACCTGTTCAGCGTCTCCGATGCCAAGTTGCACTGGCAGTCCGAGGCGGCCTACATCTGCGTCAAGGTCGACAGACACTCCAAGTCCAAGAAGTCCCAGGCTACCACTCTCGAGATCTTCCGGGTTAAGGAGAAGGGTGTGCCCGTCGAAGTCGTTGACACTGTCAAGGAGACCGTCGTTAATTTCGCATGGGAACCCAAGGGCGACCGATTTGTTATCATTACGGCTCCAGAGGCGCCAGGAGCGACTGCTGTTGCCCCCAAGACGTCCGTGGCCTTTTTCTGTCCCGAGAAGCCCAAGAAGGGTCAAGCTGTTGGCAACTTCAAGCATCTGCGAACACTGGAGAAGAAGAATAGCAACGCGATCTACTGGTCTCCCCGAGGCCGTTTCGTGGTTGTTGCCAGCGTTGCCAGCCAACAGAGCGCCGAGCTCGAGTTCTTCGACCTTGACTTCGAAGGCGAGAAGCCAGAATCTGACAAGGATCTGACGGCAAACCTCCAGCTCATGAACACTGGCGACCATTACGGTGTCACAGACATCGAGTGGGACCCATCTGGACGTTACGTCGCCTCATGGGCTTCATCATGGAAGCATTCTGTAAGCCCATATTGACATTCAACGGATCCTCTTCACTTTCAAGGTCACTAAAAATTTGCCCGCAGATGGAAAACGGATACCACATCTATGATTTCAGGGGAGAGACCCTTCGTGAGGAACCCGTCGACAAGTTCAAGCAGTGGTCGTGGCGGCCCAGACCCGCTACCCTGCTCACCAAGGAGGAGCAGAAGCAGATCCGCAGGAACCTTCGTGACTACTCGCGCGTCTTCGAGGAGGATGATGCTCAACGCATTACCGGTGCTAACCAAGAGGTTGTTGAGAGGCGGCGACAGATGCTGGAGGACTGGTTCTTCTTCCGCGAGAATATCGAGGCCGAGGTCGCCGAGGAGCGCGAGGACCTCGGGGTGCCTTCCGACCCCGGTGCGGAGCTCATCAAGCAGAAGATGGCCGCCGAGGCGATCGATGGCGAGAAGGAGGAGGTCATCGAGGAGATCGTCGAGGAGGTGCTCGAGGAGAGCGAGGAGATCGTTTCCACCTAGAAGGGACCTCTAGCCACCTAGGATGTGTCTCAGAACGAGCCCGGCCATCTGTCGACGGTGTGGCTTTCTCACTTCTTGGACAGGCACAAGGGCGTTACGCAATTGTCGGCTACTGCTGTTCACGCTTTTAAGGTGTTTGCCATGGAGGGTGGGGCTGACCAGTGAGGTCTCCAGTGAAGAGTGCCTGATAATGAAAACGACGGCATGGTATTGGCGAGGTAGACAGGGGCGCTGGCGAACAAAAATCAAGGATAGGCAAGGGTAGAAGGCTTGTTCAGTCTACCACAGCTGTCAATCAACTTTTCTTTCAGCGTTTGCCGTTCTTCTTGAGAATGGACTTATTTCGTCTGCTGTTCAGATCCAGTACCGACTGAGGGATCCAAATGTCTAACATGGCAATCAACGTCAGAAGCCCGGAAGACGACGCCAGGACATAATACCAAGTGCACAGATGAGATTGTCCCTCTTCTCTTCCAAACTCTATTATAAACAAACTCACGAGGATTGCAGATGGCCCAGATCACTGCTTATTTGGATTCAATCGCTTCAAACTTCAATATGCAGTATTTTTGCGCTGACCTCGGTCTACATTGGACGCAGATCTATCACCTGAGTGAGGCAGCCCCGCGGCGAGATCACTTCATGAAGCGTAAACCCACCCCTTTCGGCAATAACTCGGTACTCCTCAAGCGTACTCTCCCAGTTCTTGACCCGCGAGAACATCCTGATATCCGCATACCTAGCAAAGTTGCCCAGCTTCCCGTCCAGAACGATATGCTCCCCGACAACAACACGGCTAACCCCGGGCTTTAGTACCATCGACTCCCTGGTCCGTTTGAGCAGGGCCACACAGTGCTCGTCGTCCCAGTTGTGAAACAAAAACCTCAAGAAATACACAGCCGACCGCGGCAGCGCATCTTTATAGAAGTCACCGCTGCCGACCTCTACAAGCCTCCCCCTCACGGCCTCATCTGCGTCCTCAAAACGCTTCCGGGTCAACTCGGCCGTCTTGGGCAGCTCGAACGCGGCCGCCCTGGCCGCGGGGATCGCCTGCAGATAATGCCACACAAAGTCGCCGGCGCCGGCGCCGACATCTGTGACGACCTCGCCCCCGGCGGTAATCAGCCAGAAAGCCGGGCGCCTCGGCGATGCTGAACGCGCCGATGGCCCTGGTGGAAGTGCAGCCGTCATCCCTTTGCGCTCCATGACCTCGTAGATGGGCTCGTCGGTGTCGTAGTGCTCGCCCGCGTACAGGCCGACCCAGTTGTGCCAGGTGGTCCAGTGGTCGGTGCGCAGGAGCTGCGAGGTGCGGTTGTTGCCGACGACCTGCTGCTTCCCGTCTGCGCCGCCGACGGAGAGGCTGAAGAAGCCCATCTGCCCTCGGCCAGGTACCGCACGATCCGCCGCCACGCGGCCAGGTCCGTGCCGCACGCCTCGGCGAGGGAGGGCACGACGGGGAGCGGGCCCCGCGCGTGCAGAATGTCGGCGAGCTTGTACTTCGCTGCGCACACTAGTATCTGTGTGTTGGTCGCCGAGAAGATGGCGTCCGTGAACTGCACCTGCACCTGCGGTGGGGTGATGATCTGCTGGATCTTCTAAAGTTGCTGAGGGTCTGGATCGTGTCGAGAAATTTGGCCCGTAGTGCGCCTGATTGGGACTCTAGCGGGCTGCACACCAGAATCGCGCTCCAACCGCATCTCCGACATCTGAGACCTGTCGACCTTGCCGTTGCGCGAGACCGCATCTCTTTCAACGCAGTAATGATGTTCGGGGTACTATAGTCTGGGAGGTGGTGCCGAAGTGTCTGCAGAAGTCACGAATGCCCGAAGACTGCCACCTGTCACCACGGCGGCAACATTATCGAGGCCCGGGGCAACGCCGAGGATGGAGGCCTCCACGTCTCCAAGGTCGATTCTGAAGTCCCGCACCTTGACCTGGTTGTCGTTGCGGCCGATGTACTCGATGTCACCAGACTCGAGCCAGCGGCCCATGTCCGCCCGTGCGGCACATCGTCCAACCCCTGCGGAACGGATATGGCAGGAAGCGCGCGTTTGTCTCTTCAGCGTTGTTGAGGTAGCCTAGTGTCACTTGTATGCCGGAAATGCGAATCTCTCCAGTCACGCCGACGGGCGCCGGACGGCCAGTGGAGTCGAGGATGTAGACATTCATCCGAGGCACCGGCTTGCCGATGGAGATTAGTGTGTTGGGCTGCTGGCGGTGGGCAGTCGCGATGAGGCTACACCCGGCAGGAGCATATCCATTTTGAAGCATCCGTCCGGGCAAATGTGTCTCTCAAACTAGCCGGAACTTTGACCTTTTAGTCGCAATGATTGATCGGTGCCTATGAATTGATGGACACCAGCCCAAGCCTGGGATAAGTTGGATTTACTAGAGAATTGCGGCTTTTCTTCTGATTAAAGTTCAGACTTTGATGATGATCTACTGACTTTCTTCAGAGGTCACTATGGGACAATTTGTAACTTGGTCAAACACCATGGCTTTTACAGGTACTGGGCAACAAATATGGTCAGCACTTTGTCACTGTGCTTGAAAATGACTTCGATCTTGACACAGATGCTGAGGAACCAACGTATGTTATGAAAACGGATATTCGCACAGAGTAAAACGGATGGTACACAGAAGCCCCGCTAACTTAGCACCCCCAGACCGCTACAGCTAATTAGAGCCTAGCATTTTAATATCGCCCTATAATAACTAATAGCCTATTTAATCTCTATCACTATTAAACTTAAATTAATTACCCTTTATTAATATTAAATAAATATTAATTAAATTTTATTAAAATCGATTTATCTAATATTAAAAATTCTTTTAATTATTTAAATCTTAGCTTTTTTATATTATAGCGATAATATAGATATTAAGTTACTTTAATTTTAAGGCGTAATAGTAGGCCGATTATTATTAATAAAACGTTAATATTACTTAAATACTTTAATTAACTATTATTAGTTAACACTTTTTAATTTTTCTTTCTCTTTAAAACTTTTTTATTATAAATATAACGGTAAATATAACGATAGTATAATATAATTATAATAAAGAGAATATTTAATTATAATAGCTATAAAGTTAATATAATAGTGTATATATTAAATTGGGTGGTAGGCGTTATTTGTGCACTAGGGGCTATATATATCTGTGTACCATCCGTTTTACTCTGTGCGAATATCCGTTTTCTATGTTATAGGCCGCAGGGTGCTTTTCCTTCACATTCTCTTTGCCCTGAAATGATAACTCAAACGCGCCAATTGAGATTTCCGGGTAATCTGAATTGCCTCGATTCTCAATCCTCCTAGACAAAATTCTTTTCTCCTCCTGTGTCTCCTTCCTGATGGCAGCAGCATTTTTGAGTCTCTGAATATGTGTCCCAAAGTTGGCATCTCAGAACTGACAGTTTAAGTTGAGTGTCGTCCCATTCCATCTCCCATCCCTTTCTATGACAGCAGAGGCTGTCTCTCAGTATCATCACTATTCTCAGCAGCCTCAGCCTGCAAGAACTTGATGAACTTGTAGAAGATAGCAGCCAGAGTAGCGCCCAAGAATGGGCCCACCCAGTAAATCCAGTGCGCTGCGCCAAAATCAAGCGTAATCAGGTCGGGACCGAAGGTTCTGGCAGGGTTCAAAGAGCCACCAGTATAGTAGATACCGGGCAACCTGTTGTTCTGTAGTCAGCACATGTAATCACATCCCCGAAAATTCAAAACTGCTGGAACATATGCATACTCAGCTACGAAGAGAGCAAATCCAATGACAAGAGCAGCCAATGCGTTGCCCTCGTGCTTCTCAACAGCCATGAAGTAGATTGCGAGCATCAGTTGCATGGTGAGGAATGTCTCAATAAGAAACCCCTGGGCGATAGAAGCGCCATGGCCAAGCTTTGTCTGGACGACGTACGTGCCGGGGAAGATACCCTTCACCACGGCTGAGGCGACAACACCTCCAAAGATCTGGCCGCCGGTCAAGAAAATGCCCTTGATCCATGTCACCTTTCCGACAAGGCACATTCCGAGAGTAACCTAGGTTGATCATGTTAGCTTCTAGAAGACATGGTGAGCGCCGACCGAAGACTTACAGCAGGATTGAAGAGTCCTCCGCTGACTCTGGCAAAGATGGAGACATTGACGGCCAAAGAAAATCCAAATGCCAAGCTGATATACAGAAGCTGCGTGAGGTTTATGTCGCCAGGGTGGATGTCATCCCCAGCATGGGAGGTATCAGAGTTGGCGACCTGGGCTGCCGACAGTGCCATCAGCAGGAACAAGAATGTTCCAACAGCTTCTCCGGAGATCTCAACGGCATGAAGCCTAAGATGTTTAACAAAGTTGTTACGGGGCATGGTGAGAGATGAGTCTAAGACTGGTGCGGTTCAGGTCTTGAATGGTCGATGTGATGGTCGAAGCTTCATGTGATTCCATCCGCAAGAAGTGAGGGAACGAAAGTATATATAGGCATTTCTCTACAACAGTGTCTGGCTTGTTGACTTGAGCCAGGCTCGTGACTTCTCAGATGTCAGGTTATCGGAAGTAGAGCGACCTGTTGGATCATGCTTTTTACTGACTGGCCCACATGAAGTACTATAACCAAAGAGCGGCATGAACTTGATTACAGCAACATTTTCAAGATTCGGCGGTCAGCACTCAATGGACACAGGTACAAGCTTTACAGGATTCGCCGACCGACGAGAAGTGACGTCCACGGGTGTGAACGTACTATGCACATCCTACCCAGATACAACAGAAACCACAGCCTTGTGATCCACATCGATGCCCGACGTCTTTGATGAGGCTGTCTTGTGGGTCGATGCCGGACAGCTCATTCGGTCTTGGCATCGGGGACTACGGTGACCCTTGTAAGGGTCCTCCATTTCAGGGCGAGAATGCAACCTCGACCACTAAGGATTCAGAGCTTTACTCACTGAACTTTTTCCCGTATGATTTTCAGATTTTGATGCGAACTGTCTGGTAAGCCGGGGGACCCAACAGATATGCCAGGGACAGGCCACCCGAGAAACCGCGACACAGCAACCAATGTTCCTGTTTGAAGTTTGCTCTCTGTTTACGCGAAGGCACAGTCTACTCAACCCATAGTGCCCAGGTGACGCCGCTGACGCGTGAGGCGGCCCAGTGACATCTGGAGTCAGTCGGTGTTTACAAACAGCCCATGCGGGCGGTCGGTGGAAATGGATTGGTTACCGAATTCAAAAGTTCTGGTAGGTCGGCAAGCACCAACTCGAAAAGAAGAAAAAAGGCGGGGGAAAGAAGAAAAAAAGGAAGAAAAAAACCCAATGTGACGATCCCCAGCCAAGAACAGCCTGCCAGCTGCCCAATTGCCAGCTGCCCAATTGCCAGCTTAGTGTAACTTTGATGTCTCACTGTCGGCGAGCTTGGGGGGACTAGAGAATACACATGCATGTAGGACAGCCGACACAGGCTCGCCTCGCCATCAGCGTGAGGATGTCGGCGCATGGAAGTCCAGGGACCCCGTCGACGTTTGGGCCAACACCTAGTCGTACTAGTAGTATCTATTCTGCAGCGATCCCTCGCCAGTCGCTTTTGAAAATAAAAATTTTCGAAGAGTATGACTGTAGCTCGAAGGCACTGATATTCTGTCCTCTCTCCCCCGGGCCATAGAGGCCCTGGCTCACCTGTCCGCAAGACCATGTCCAAACCCCGCGTCCTGATGTAATTTTGCAGATCGGCATGCCCAAGATCGCCAAAAGGTGGCGCTCAACGAAAGCCAACCTTCGAGTGCATGTGGGGGTAGGCTCGCCAAAACTCACAGAGTACATACGCCAGCTCACTTTTCTCAAGAGACACTGCTGTTGATTTCCCGCACATGGCATCTATATGCCAAGAGCATCGCAGTCACTTACATCCAGTTTGCGAGCAATATCCCTGGAAATCTACCCAGCGCTCTGAGCGGCCCGCAGATGTTGCAGGGACAGTTTAGCGATGAAGTGGAAATTGTTCGATTGTCTAGCGATATTGTGATGGAGGAATGATGGCCGGCTTAACGGAAGTGCTGTACTCGAGCAGGCACTTACTTGGATAGAAAAGCACCACAATCAAGCTGACTACTTAAGTACTAACAGAACTTGTCTGGTATATCAAGCCACCCCCACCCCCCCCAGCCGAAAGTTTCCATTCATAATGCAAGCGCATTCGATCAAATTTGACAGCTTTTGGGAAAGCTGTACTAGTAGTGATAGGCTCCAAGCTGCCGCACGCTATCGTGGTTGGCTGGCTGGAGAAACCAAGGCTAGGGTATCGACGGTGAGCGAAAAGTTCTGGTATCTGTATCATTCTACACTCGATACCAAATTGTCTTCGGACACACGAGTTGGCCTCACACTAAGGTTGATGTCTTTTTTTCTTCCCCTTCTCGTTGCTGCACCTTCAAAGGTCTGGATATCAAATGCCCATTGGATCTGATTTTTTTATCGTTCGTTCGCCATCTAAGGAACATTCGCTATGTGCGTTTTACAAATCTTGCTGGATTTATCTAATTCTTTTGGCCCTTCTTTCTCTTTTCCTCTTCTGGTTTAGCCTTGTACAAACTTAATGTTTACAAAGTATCAAGTGTCGCAGATTCTACTCACAGAGTCCCGTGTGGCTGTCACTAGGAGGACTTATGACAGAGAAGATGCCCTCAACACGCAAATTGGAGTTAAGTCGGCACTACCTACTATCGAGAGGGAAGCACCTTAGAAAGGGCTGCAGTATCCCATGATGGGCCTTGAACGAGGGCACTCAATATTATGTGGGTAATTGAGAATACATCAGTATATGGCTAAACATAGTTCCCGGTCTAGTATTACTTCCCGAACTTATATCGCCCTATGCTCCCTTTCCGTCCTCTGCGCAGGGCCTACTCTCAGTACAAGGAAAGCAGAATCTCAGTCTATTCTAAGAGGCGAGCTCAAGGTTGACTCAGCGCAATATTAATTAGTATTGCCGACCAGCTCGATATCATGAGAACAAGAACAAACATGCACGCCAAGGGATGACTGCCGCGGACAGGGCATTCACCAAGGACCGTTCGAGTCAACTATGAATTCAACAAGATGAAGCACCGGAACTATCTGGGTAATACGACGGACTAAAAACGTGAATTCAAGATTTACTAAGAATCTTCTGATGAGCCCTTTGATCACAAAGTGGGTTTTACAACACCTGCACCAGAATACTGAAGAATCCACGAAGTGATATGTTGGTCCCTCAATTTCTTTGCCGTCGACGTAATGTCATCAGCAAGTTCCGGCCGCGCCGCAAACATCCATACTCCCGTAGGACGTCTATCCATGGATTGGCGGCGAAGGCCTGCGAGTGACTAATTGAAGTCTCACTGGGCTTCCTCCAACGTCACCACTTTTCACCGCGGGCGTCATGCGAACGTCATGGAAAACTATAAGAGGCAACATATATTGAACAAAAGCTCATAAAGACAATCCTCAATGGTTACCCCATGCCCAATACCGAAATTCAAGTTACCTCTCATTTTCCCTTAGCACATTGCGCAGAAATGGCCTCTCAAGCTGTCGGTCAGAAACTACAGGAGTGCCACGTGTGTCCAGATGTTCTGCCAATTGGTCTGGAACTTCCATTC
Source organism: Diaporthe ilicicola (assembly GCA_023242295.1). NCBI lineage: Eukaryota > Fungi > Ascomycota > Sordariomycetes > Diaporthales > Diaporthaceae > Diaporthe > Diaporthe ilicicola. The sequence continues at coordinate 45,549 of JALPVH010000254.1, forward strand.
AGAGTCACAGCAAAGTGGCCCAATGCTATCTTGAATACTCCTGGAGAGGAACTCGACCGTGAAGAGACCCAACCCGAACCGAAGCTCTATGTGAGCCCTCCGGTACGCTGAATCCATGTCCAAGTGTCTAGGGCACATTCTCTTCCAACTGACTGATCATATCATCCCAGCCTTCCGAGAAGCGCAATGACTACGTGCTCATCATGACTGATCCCGTGAGTTCTGCTCAATCACGGTCAAGACTCTGGGCTCTGATAAAGGCATAGGATCTTATGGCCAAAGCCGACACCAATTTCGGTCAAGTCCGGCATTGGCTAGCCACTGGTGTTTCGACAAATGAGGACGGCGAGTTATCCATTCCCAGCGAGAGCAATATATCACCCTACGTCGGACCGGCCCCTCTGCCAAACTACGCCACACCTCGGCCACATAGGTACACCTTCATCCTCGCTCGTCCTTCCGCCGGGTCAGGAAAGGTAGACATCACCCCGGAAGACCTCCGAGAGCTTCAAAAACCTTACCCTGCAGCTCTTTCCGGCAAGCAGCAGCCAGAGGTCCAGGATTTGAAGGACCGTTGGGGCTTCAATGCTCACCAACTTATCAAGAACAAGGGCCTTCAGGTTGAAGCAGTCACCTTCATGAGGGTCGGGGGCACCTTGAAGAGCGCGGCAGCAAACATTGGGTTGACGGCTCAAGCAATAGCGAACAAGGTGGGTATCGCTGGAAAAAAAAAATCGACTTTGGGTCGTCAAGTTGCTAACCATATCTTGGGTCAGGTCATCGGCAATTAATGTCGCTTGAGAGTCCAACATGGTGAAGCTTGGTAAGACAAGTGCCTGGTTGATACGAACAATATCACATCGCTTCGAGCGCCGTCGACCTGGTTTGAAATGGCCTTTGTTGACTTACGGATCACGGCGGTTGAATATACGAGTGGCTCTGCAACACAAGCACCCTCCCTGCTGTTACTCTTCTTCTGTTCATTTTCAATTTTTTTTAAGCTTCCGTCTCCTTCTGGCACACAGTCTGAAACTCGAAACCACATGAACGAGAATGTTGGGGTAAACATGACATTATCTTAGCGAATTCAGGATATTTCGTTGGAAAAATTAGAAGGAATCAGTCACTGCGGAGAGACAATGTAACACATAACAGTTTCTAGCACGGAAAAGACAGATGACGAAGCTCGAAGTCTCTAGATCGTATCAATGCGTGAGATGCATGAAAGCGAGGCTATACCTGGTGTTCGCACCGCATGCTGGCGCTCACAACCTTGTCCACACACAAGCAGCACTTTTGTGACAGTCCAAGTAATTAGAGTCTGTCAGTCTCGGGTCAGCTACGTAGCATCAATTGCTTCGCCTTGTCTAATTGTGTCGAGTTTCGGGCCGGCGGCAACAAGGCGGCCTCCTCCAAATGAGCAACCGAAACCTTTATCTGAACAAATAATACAAGGGTGAAGCCAGCCAAACCCATATTCTGTTTCACTATGGCGAGCAGCGCACCGGGTCACTCGCGTAGACCTCAAACTGTGGACAAGCGGCAAGAGCACAGCCACTGGATACTGCACTGGAGAAGTTTCACATCAGATTTGATAGCAAGACTATCAGACCTCGTGGTACTTCCGAATATCCGAAGCACCGCTCGATGACAGTCCTTGCTGTTCTACTACAGATACCACAGCCTGGGCATCAGCATTGACTTTCTCGAATTCAGTCTCGGTGGCACTTGCAGTGTAATCTAAAGCCACCCCCCCCCCATTTGCGATGTAGTCACTCTTGTCCTATATTTAAGTTGGCGCGATGCCTTAAGTCAGGGCTTATCGAGCATAATTTCACTCTAGTCTGGCTACCCTTGTTGCAGCAGCCGGAGCCCACAAGTTGCAATCTACTCTAAGAAGTGGTGCTTGCATCTCACGTATGTTAAGTCGCCGTTGGAAATAGCATGGTAGAATATTAGAAATCAAAGACTGCGGACGAAAGAAGTCGTTGGTAGCATCATATAAGATAATTACTACCCCCATGATCTCCAGCATACATTAAAGCCTGTCAAGTGGGGGTAGGGCAACCACGACTTATCTTTGCAATAAAATATAGTACAGCAAGTGGCACTCCAACCTTGAGCAGTAAATCGAGAGCACACACACAAGAGACTCGGCTAAAGGAAAAATTCATCGGATTGCACTCAATCGTGCCGGTGCGGTGCACTTCGCAACGCTTAGTCCCTTGATAAGACCGTAACGCAAATTCAAGACGCCATATCTGACTACAAGGCCAGATACGAAGCGCTCAGCATTTTGCACTGGGTCAGGCAAGCATTTACGCAGGCTGTTCCAAGTTCCAGCACATCCTCTGCCGGGCGTCTTTCCAAATAGAGGCACTGGTCTCGAGACTGGTGTACCCGGAACATTGAAGGGACGGTTCTCACCCGGGCAGGTGGAGGAGCCCGTGGGAAACCAAAAAATCCCCAGAACCGATCAATAGGACATCACTAGGATTTACCGCACGTTGAGATAGCGTATGCTGCTGTAATTCATATCAGGCGTGAGCCTCATGACGAACCACCCAGCCCAGGTGACGACCAGCTGCCGGCAGTCAGGAGATCATCAATTCTGGAAGCTAGCGCAGACAGAAGACGCCAGGACTTCCGAGTCCAGGGGGCAAAGCTAGTCAGTCAGGCGTGTGACAGGTCAGGGCGGGAGTGGGAGTGCCTGAGCAGGCTGAGCGGGTGGGCAAGGGCGCTGGTGCCGCATAAACGGTAGTCTAGCAATTGAGTTTGATAACGGCGGGTACGTGTGCCGGGGTCCGGTGCGGGTTCGCGGTGGGCAGGAGTGGTCTTGGCTTGCGGGCAACAAGCCTTCGCAGGTTGCGCCCGTCGAAGTCGAAAGTCATGAACTTTGTTTGAGGGTGGGTTGAAATATTTTCAGACGCGTGGGTTTCGCGGGTGCTACTGCTACAGTTACCATGTCCTACCGTGACATTGCCCTACCTGCACAGGCAATGCGACAACACCCTGTTACGTGCCCATGTGGAGTGCGAAATACTGCGAGGGAGGAAAGCGACCGGATGGGCTGGCCTGTACAGCGCGGGCATGCGAGCGCTTCTGTCTTGCGCCGTCCCTCTATAGCAAGGCAGTGAAGTCATCTGTGGAGGGGGATTCCACGTTCCTGGATCACGATATGCAGGATATGCACAGGATATGCAGGAGGTCGGCAGCATTGACGTTGATCGACACATAGGACCTCTGCTGCTGCGCCATGGTAGAGGATCCTGGAGGAGCCGTGTTGTGCACGCACGCACGCACGGGCGGCAGGACTGTGAACCCACCAGCGATGGAGATGATTGCCCGGGAGTGATGTCGGACCGTGGAATCCAGACGGGCTGACAGGCTGGGGCGGGCCCCTTTGTCGTGGAAAATGAAAGATGGACTGGGCTTGCAGTCTGGCAGACTCGAGAGAGACGGAGAGCAGTGGTAATTTCGGCGATGTTTGAGCGGGCAGGTTTGATTGGCGGGGCAGGGGAAATAAGCTGACCTCCTTTTCAGAGGGAGAGGCAGATTGACTGACAGGAGAGCAGAGGAACGAGAAGGACGGCGCCAAACTAGACTGACAGGCTGATATCACCGGTAATTTCGGGAGTGCCTTCGGTACTGGTGCCCTCTTCCGATCCAGGATTCCAGTGGCGTGGAAGCGAGATGGGTTGAAAGTAGCGAACAGAGAAAAAATAGAAGGGAGCAGTAAGGACGGTTGGCTGCCATGACGTTTAAGGTGGCTTTCACTAGGGCAACCCTGAGGCATCCAACGCCCGCCACCAACGGTCGAGTGAGCGACTTGTCAAAGCAGCAGGCAAGCTCGAGGCAAGCTAGGCAGTGTAATGTGGTAGAGAAGATGCTCGTGAAGCAGGCCATCTGGTGTTGTTTTTTGATCCTGGTCCCCGTCAAGGTGCCTGCGCCTGTGCCTGTGCCTGGTCCTCATCCTGGTCCTGGCCCCTGCCCTGGACTGCCAACACAGCACTGTCAAAGCGAACAACATCATCATTCATGATTATTGACCACCAGACTATGCAGGATCCAGGCACCAGGCACACAATGCACGCAGGGTCCGGGCGTCATCGAAGGTGTCGGCAGCCACTCCCGCCGACGGCGTCGAGAGCCTGACGGAGATGAGATGGCACGAGCAGGCGAGCCCAGATGCGCCTAGCAGGGAGGGGAAAAGAAGTTTGGGGGGCTGAGAGGTGGTCAGTCCTGGGGCAGAGGAGGAGGCAGGAAATAAAGAAGAGAGCTAGGCCCGTCGACGGCCCCATCGTGGATGGTGCTGGGCGGTGTTCTGGAACGTCGCTTGCGCAGGGCGGTATCCATCTTGTGGGAAGCTTAATTACGGTTGGAGATATTATCTGCTTACAGGCGCGGTTATTATCCACATACGCGGTACAAGCGGGGCAAATACAGTATATAAGCCACACTATTAACTTTACACCTAAATATCTTAATACCTAGCTATTTATATCGATAAATAAAGCTATCGTTAAATTTAAATTAATTAAAAGTACCTATATATTTTTTTTTTTTTAAAAAACATATATAAAATTAAAAAATATAGCAATATTATTCTATATAAAGCCTCTTAAATAATATTTCTATAATCCCCCTATCTATTTCCTATATTAAAAGGGGTTTAGGGCTAAGGTTTATTAACTACTTACCTATTTTAGCTATAACTAACTTTAAATTATATTAAACCTTTAATCGCTTATAATCGCTTCTATTAAACCTATTAACTTTTATATTCTTTATAATAACGCTATTATAAAATATTATAAAGATAGCGGAAATCTAATTAACTAATTAAATATTTAATATCTTTATTATTAAAAATATCGGTTTTATACTTTTCTTTATTAAAATTAACCCTTTATATAATAAATAACTAACTTTTTTATATAAGGTTAACTTATCTTAAAGTTTATTAAGAAATCTATATTTATACTTATACCCTTACTTATTATATAATATATAGGCCTATAATACCTTTAATAATAATAAATAGTTAATTTACTTAAAAATATTTATAGTTTTCTATTAAGCTTATAATTTCTTATTATTTTTATAATAATTATTAATTTAATAGCTAAAAAAGCTTTATTTAGGTATATTTAAGCCGATATATTAATAGTATATAGCTATCGCTATATTTTTTAAATAATAATTTCCTTATAAATTATTATAGATAAAAAAACTTTTTTTACTATATATTTTATATTTATTTTACTATATCTATAGCTATATTTAAGCTTTCCGGTATTATTTATAGCTAATAGCGGCTATACCCTTTCTATTTTTAAGCTAATTAACCTTAAAAATCTATTTAAGGATAATATTAAAAATTTTTAAAATAATTATTATAAATATAAGATTTCTTTAAAAATAAAGTATACCTTTTTATAGCACTTTAACTTAAACTTTAAATATATATTAGCCGGCCGGGTTAATAATATTTTTAATATATAAATCCTAAATAACTTATTACTTAAAAGGGCTAGTAATTTTAATAAAAATATTATTAACCTTAATAATAATAGGGCTAATAAGTATTTCTATCGGGATAATTATTTAAAGCTATAGTAAAACTATATTTATTTAAACCTTAATACCTATAATAAGGTTAATAAGCCGGCTATTAATATTAATATTAATATTAATAGCAACTTTAATAAAATACCTTCTTTTTATAACCCTTATATAAATAATATTATTTAATACTTATTATACCTTAAGCTAAATTAACTAGCTGTTATTACCTTATCTTTATTTAAGCTAAATAAAGCTAATAAAGCTAAAGCTAAATTTAAAAATACTTATAAGCTTTAGCTATATAGCTTTAACAGCTAGCCCTTTAATAAAGTATCGCTTATAAACTTTAATCTAAAAATATACTTTAATATTATTAATTTATAAAAAATTAATATTTTTTTTAAGTTTTTTCCTTTATTTTTAATAAAAACCTTAGCTTAATATATTAATATATACTTTTATTTTATTTAAAACCTAAATATATAAAAAAAAAACTTATACTTTTAGTAATAATATAATATTTATATTATTAAATTATATATTTTTTTTAAATATTATTATTTATTTAAGCTTTTATTTTAAAAATAAAATTAATTAGTTTTAAGCTAAATTACTATATTTCTATTTAACTTATCCCTTAAAGCGTTATATAGTTTATAACCGCTTTTAGCTACTTTTTTAGTTTTTTTATATATAATACTTAATATTATAATAAAATACCGATTTATTTATAAAGATTAATTACTTAGTAATATAAATCCGAATTATTAATTAGTAATTATAATAGCCCGGTATATTATTTATAATTAATAAAACTATTTATAAATTTTTTAATTATAGCCGGTATAAGCTATAATTCCCTTATAAGCCTATTAAAGTTAGCCTTAAAGTATTTTATTTAAGCTAATATAAATATATATTTAATTTTACCTTTATTAGCTAAAGCTTATATATTATTAATATATTTAATAAGCATTACCTAAATTAGCTAGAATATATTATTAGTATAGTACTAATCTAGCGTTATATATAATAGTTTTATAAAACTTTATTTAAGCCGCCGCCGGGCTACTTATAATATTACCTATTTATTAATAACCTTTTTCCTATATAGCTTTTTATAAATTCTTTTTATAAGATTAGTATTATTATATTTAATATTATATAGGTTAATTTAATAAGTATTTCTATTTACTTTATTTATATTAAAAGGGTATAAGATAATATATTATAAGGTAAAACCCTTTTAATACTTACCCTTAACTATAAATCTATAAAAATTATATAAAAGAATAGTATTATAATTCTTCTTATTAATAATATTTTCTTTAGCTTTAAAAAACCTATAATTAAATAATAAAAAATAATTTAAGCCTTTATTATAAAAAAAAAGCTTTCCCTTTATATTACTTTTAATAATTAAATAAGAATATTATTACCTATTTTATTAATTATCGATATATATAATTAATAAATAAACGGTATAAATATTGCTAATTACTATAAATTACTTAGCTAGATTAATAAATATCGGTTTTATTATAAGCTAGCTTAAGCTATTATCTTTAACTTTTTATTTAATATTATTATTATTAATTATACCCTTTTTATTTATAAAATTAAATAAAACTTTTTATTTATTAATAAAAAGCTATAATATATATAAAGTAACTTTAGAAAAGTATTATTTAAATAATTAATAGCTAGATTTTATATTTAAGCTATATAGCAATATAAGCTTACTATAAATTAAATTAAATAAAAAAGCCTTTAAATACTTAAGCTAACTATAACTAATTTTATTATAAATTATACTCCGCTATATTAAAGATATTATAGCTATAAAATATATAAAGTATATAATTTATAATTCCGATAAGCTATTAATTAATTATATAATTATTAACGGTATAAGCGGTATATAATATAATATTATAATAAGTATATTAATAGCTAAAGTAATTCTATATTATTTTATTTTAATAGAAATTATTTTAAATTATAATATTTAATTATTAGTATTAATTTTAGCTTTATTATTAATATAAACTTAAATTTTTTATTTATAACTATTAATAATATTAAAGAAAATAACTATTTTAAGCTAATTATATTAACCCTATAGCGGTAATAGCTATATTTAATATAAAAGATATAAGTATATTAATAATAGCTATTAGCGCTATTAAAACCTTATAGCTCTATAAGATATTTAAAATTAAACTTAATATAAAAGCTTAAATATATTACCGCTGCTTAATAATTTTCTTAATATATTAAATTATTAAATAAAAAGAAAAATTATAATAAAAAGGAAAACTATAATAAGAAGAAAAACTATAATAAAAAGAAAAACTATAATAAAAAAAAGGATTATAATAAAAAGAAAAACTATAATATAAAAAAAAACTATTATTAACCTTTAAGCTATAGCTAGCTTTTAAAAAAAAAATATATTTTTAAAGATTAACTTTACTTATTAACCTATATAATAATAATATCCGCTTACCGAAAACTATTATTTATAAATAAATAATATATTTAAACCGGTTATAAGCTATAATAATAATTATTATAATAAATTTTCGAAAGATAATAATATTATTATTTTAATATAATTAAAAATAAGGCTAAATTTAAGCAATTTATACTTAAAAATATATATTATATATTATTACCCCCGGCCCTATAATTTTATTTTTAATTTAATTAGGTAAAAGCGCTATTAAGCTATTTAATAAAAAAAGGCTATTATTATTAAAAATTAACGGAATAGCTATTTTTTAAGGCGGTATTATAGCTTTTTCTTATTACTTTTAAAATTAACCTATAGGTAAGTTAAATCTATAATTATAATATAATTAATATATAGAGATAATAATAAAGAGATATTATATTATATTACTATTATACTATAATACCTTTATTTATTAATAATTTTATATTACTTATATTAGCTATATATATAATAGCGGTAAAGTAATAATAAAGCTTTTATTAATATTAAATTAATATTTATTTAAGATATTAAATATTAATAATTTTATATTATAAGGACTTTTCTTATTTATATAAGTATTTAATTTTACCGGTTAAGGGCGAGGAAAGTAATACCGATTAGTTATTCTTTTTAGAAACCTAGCCCTACCTATACCGTAATAGAATCTATTATACCTCGGAGAATTCTAGCTAATATAATCCCTAACGACGATAACCGCGCCTGTAAGCAGTTATAGGAGCACGGAGTAATTAAGAGGCTTCTTGGTGCAGAGGTTGAATCTTCATCCTTATGCTTTTGCTGGTCTTGGTCTCGCTGCCGCAGGTCTTGGTCTCTTTTTTCGATGAGCGCAGTGCACAGTATAGTAGTCTCGATGCAATCTGTGACTGTAACCTTACAGTCAGCGTTCGGACTGACGGGCTAACAGCGGAATGCCCACGGCACCGTCCCAACTCCTACCGATCCGCGACACCCGCGACATCACCATCTGAACTCTATCTACTGTCTCTTTTCCTGGGCATGCAGGTCCGATAAGGAACAGCTGGGATGGACGCTGGGCTGGAGCTGCCCGTCGGCGGAGGATTGACGCGTGGGTGCCTGGTTGCCTTTGCATGTGTGCATGTGGTTTTTTGCAAGTTGTAATCAAACTGGCATCCAGATGTCATCAATGAGCAATCGAATCTCGAATCGACGATGCAACAGGGTGCAGATGGCAGGTGCGCAGCAGGAAATCCCCGACACACGGCCAGACGGCCTGCCTTTTTGCCCTGGCCCGTGCACGCTACTGCAGAACACCACACCGTAATTTCAAGACGGGCGTTGGCTGCCAGGAGCTGCGTGGCTGCGTGGGCACCTTCTTTTGCCCAGTGGGGTCGGCGGGTGTATCGGTGGCCCCTGGTTCCTGGCACGCCTGGTCACAGTGTGCTTCTGGTTCAGGTTCTGGTTCCCCAGCAGCGGGCAGGGCAGCAGGGCAAAAAAGCAGGGAGCAGGGGGCAAGGAACAAGGAGCAGGGACGATGCATCTCCCCGTCCTGATCCTGACGTGCGGGTCTTATCTTGCTGCTGCTGACATTGGCTGAGGGAAGACACACTGAGAGAGAGGAGACGGAGAGAGACAGAGAGAGCAGTAGAGCTTTGTGTGCCAATGCACGCTAGTCTACCTCCTATGCTGTGCTGCGGTGTGCTGCGGTGTGCTGGCTGCCAACCCGACATCGATTGATTGATTGATTGATTGATTGATTGCCCTGCTTATGACACTCCCTTCCATCTTTGGAACCGAATCAACCTCCTCCACAACTCCCTCTCCTCTCCTCTCCTCTCCTCACCTCACCTCACCTCACCTCACTTCTGCATCGCCTCGCCTCTTCTCTCCTCTTCCCTCCTCACCTCACTTCTCCTCTCTCGCTAACTATCTCTTGTCATTCGTTTCCACCCTTGTCCGCTCCTGGGCACTCTTCCAACCACCCTTCCTCCTCGCCTTTCCTACGGACAGTCCGGAATACCCAGAGTAATAGTTGCAGTTGTTGTTGCCGTTGTTGTTCATCATCGAAACATCACCATCAGCGTAAAACTAAAACTAATTCCAACGCCTTGATTCGCATTACAATCGCTTAGACGGCAGTCAGCCACACACACATTTCATCACACTCGCTTTATCCAGTCCTTTCTTTACCTGGTCCAGTCTTTTTCTTTCCTCTTACGACACGACACGGACGCCCGCTATACCGTTCTATACCATCCCATCAGTTGTCGGCTCTACTTTGGCGCCCGTCCATCACTGCTCAGCCGCCCGCACGCCCGCACCCACGTCACTCCAGTCGACTTAAAGAGTCGACTCTTGGCTTGTGACCCAACCCTGCACAGATCAGATCGCCGGGGATCGTGAGACACTCACGCTACTCCAAACACCCGCATCCCTCCGTGCCACGAGCTAGGGCTCTCAAGTCGAGCCGCATCATCCTGCGCCTCTTGCGTCTGTCGTCCCATCTTCGAACCTTGCAGGCCACCAGCCCCCTGCTACAAGCCGTCGATTCAATCCAATTCCAGTCGGTGAACCCGGCAGCAGCGCCCCGATCAGTCGGCCTCCAACCACGTCAGTCCCCCTTCCTGCGAACGGCCAGGACGAAAGAAGAGCACGCCCGACCCCATTCCCCAGACCCCAAGGGACGCAAAACACGGGGCCTACCTACGACATACGCACGCGACCACTTGACTCTCCGGCTTCGCTCCATATCCCCCGCGCCTAAACGACGGCACAGAGTTATCCTTGGGGAGATCTGGGTCATCACAGTCTTGACTCGTCCAACATTCGAGAAAACATCTGGTTCAAACAGCCTACTGTTCTCGAAGTTCTCCTCAAAACAGGGCCACCTTCCCAATCCAAAACCAGATCCCAAGACGATTTCCTCCGGCGAATAATGTCAAGATGATGATATACGAGCGACCCGTTGTTGAAGAGCCCGCCGCTCTGTCTGGCTCCGGCTCACCGCCCGGCCTGACCACCTCGAAATCCTCAAAATCGTCCTCATTCCACTCTTCCTTTTCCGACCGCGAGAGCGTCCTCACCGATGCGAGCAATTTCGAGGAAATTGGCCTCGACGATGACGCACCACACTACGATCGGGACATGCAACAACCCAAGCGCGACCCCAGCCCCTATGATGCTTCCTACGCTTCAGATTTGCGAGCAAAATCCATGACTAGCCTTGCCAAGACGCAACCACTGCAACGGTCGTTGTCCAAACCACGAAGCCCTCAAGTCTCCCAGCGGGAGATTACGACCACAAAGAAGAGGCGGCCCAGTGCCCCTGCGCTGCAGCCTCACAGCCTAAGATCCAATGTGCGCAGCACCAACACAAGCCAGCTTCTCTCCGAGTCATATATCGCCTCGCAGCCCCGAAGCAACAATGGCCGCCCAAACAGCCGACCATCAGTACCAGCTCCCAGGGGCAGCCGCACTCCCAGCCCAAACCTCCGTCAGCTCCGACCGAGTCTTTCGATCAAGCCCTCCCACTCGAGTATGACGCTCCGGCCGCGAAGAGGCAGCTGGCAATCAACCCGCGAGCGCAAGACCGAGGCTGAGCTGGAGCGGGAATGCGATGAAGATGACGGTGACGACATTCCAGAAGGGTGCATTCTAGACAATGTCCCTCTATCACCTCGGCCCCACTCCGAGCGCGCATTGAGCCGCCCGGCCTCTAAATCCAACTCACCAGAGCGTTCACCCAAGCCCAGAGTCAGGAGCGTCGGCAACGGCACTCCTGCATCTGGCGGCGAGAGCGGCTCCATTGGTGCACTGCGATCTCCTTCATGGAAGTCCGACACGGCGCTATCGTCTCTCAGGTCGCCCCTCTCCGAAGGCATGCCAAGCCCCAACCTGACACGCGCCAGCAGTTGGAATGTGACCTTGGCCGCCCTTAACAAGGACGCCCAAGAGCTCACTGAGAAGCTGGAAGAGCATGCCGAAGAACTCGAGGTGAAGTCGCAGAGGTCCAGCACCGGGTCGATCCCCAAGCCGCGTAGGGCGAGTACCACCGAAGTCTCACGGCCAAAGCATAAATCTGCACTCGCAGAACTGCCACCTCTGCGTCGCAGCAACATCATGATTGACCCACTTCCCATCTCGAAAGAGAAGGAGGCGGTTCTGTCTCGCACACGCCCCTCGTGGCTGCCACCTAAGGATCCCGCCGAGGAACGCCGCCACCTGAAGGAATACCAGAAAATGATGCAACGGAGCGCGGAGAACGAGCGACGCAGGGAAGAGCAGAAGAAGGCCATGTCCAAGAACAAGGACACCGCAGCTGACAGCCTTATGCAAATTTGGGAGAACGAGATCGTCCCCCGCTGGAACGACGCAATTCGCGAACGCCGAACCCGCGAACTCTGGTGGAGGGGCGTCGCCTCTAGGAGTCGCGGCGTTGTCTGGACGAAAGCAATTGGGAATGATCTGGGTCTTACGGACAAGTCGTTCGAGGCCGCTCTGGCCAGGGCCCAGGAGGCCGAGGCCCGCGAGAAGGCCGGCCATGGTAGTCCCGAGGACCACAAGGCTGTGGGATGGATGCGTAGCATCCGCAAGGATGTGGAGGCGCAGACATGGCGGGACCTGAGGATCTTCCAGGCTGGTGGGCCGCTGCATCAGAGCCTGCTGGATGTACTGAGCGCCTATGCGATGTACCGCAGTGATATTGGCTATGTCACTGGTTGCAACGTGAGTCTTTTGACTAGAATTTATCGCCCAGGAAATTTGGTCTTTGATTGCTAACATATGCTCCAGACCATCGCGGCGCTACTTCTCCTCAATCTCCCTAACCCCACAGCAGCATTCGTTGCTCTGGCCAACATCCTCAACCGCTCCCTGCCACTCAGCTTTTACTCCGACGACCAAGGCGCTAAGTCGTCCGCCTACAACCTGCTGCTCCAGACTCTAGCGACAAAATCCCCCAAGCTCCACGCTCATCTGACGGCCCTACCTGACCACGACGCTGATGCATACTTGGGCGATATCTTCACTTCGCTCTTCACCGGCCATGTAGCACTCGATGAGGCGGCGCGGCTATGGGACGTATATGTGTTCGAAGGCGACTCCGTGCTTGTCAGAGCTGGCGTCGCTGTCCTCCTGGAGCACGAGATGGCCCTCCTCAGCACCAAGAACATGGATGAGGTCAAGTCTGCCACCTGCGGCAAGAAGCAGAAGCTGGTGGGCAAGCCAGGGGATGAGGAGCGGTGGATGAGGTCCGTCCGAGAGGCTGGCAAGCACAACTCTTAGGAGTCAACAACAAAATTACGACAGCCTGGAGCTGGATGCATTTACCCGACGACCCACAGCCAAATACACCCTACAAAGCTTGGTCTCACGACCGCTGCAGCAACCGCCATTTCATTTTCTTTCCCATTGCATAACTGTAATGATGAGGAACGACTCGAAACGGTTTTGGCCTATTCTTATAAACAATCTTCACACCTTCTCACAACAACTTATTTTTTAATATCCTAATCTTCACCCAGAGGCTGGACTGGAGAGAAAGAGACAGAAAGGGAGCATTTGGCTCCGGGTGGCTTGGGGATACTTCGAAGCGATTCTTTCGAGAAAGAGGTGGCATCTGCGGACAATATTGTCTCGTACATTGCATGATACGGCATTTTCTTTTCGCAGCATATGGCGCCTTTCAGTGGCCTTTTTGGACTCTTTTTTTGAACCCCGAAGCCGTCTCCTCCACTCAAGTGCTGAGCGGACCAGGAGATGATGCTAGGAGGAAGCAAGCAAGCAAACAAGCAATTGCGCAGCCCTTGACCATTTTTACCTACCAGGCAGACGTGGAGGAGAGAGACATACAGCCCGGCAGGCGTACATACATGAGCGGTTGCAGATCCTGCACGCACAGGTACATACACCTTTGGAGAGGCAATTTGGTGTGGTAGCAGAGGGGGTTCCCGCGTGAGAGATTATGATAAATAAATGCTGCTCGACATATACAGGTGTGACAACGGTATATAGAAGGGAGGGAGGAAGCTGGAGGAAGGAAAAGAAAGGCCCGAGAACGGAACTCGGGTCGAGGCAAAAGGAAAGGACTATATCAGGGTTGTATTTATGTCTCTGGACCGGTGGGTGGAATCAGGGGACCGTGGATGGTGATGGTCTGAACATATAAATTCTCTTGAATAACTGCAGTGTGTCTGTTTCCTGTGCGTGTGACTGTCTACAATGCGAAGTGCCAGTGGCTTCAGATACTGTGTTTGTGAATAGACGGAGATGGTTTAAGAGATGAAGATGAAGAACTGGACCACGACTTGTGCTACTTCTTTCGGATTTCGTCAACACTGCCTGACTTGCCGGAATGGGCTCTGCAATTCCCCTTCGATGCTTGTCTGATACACGCAGGAGAAGTGCCTGCTCGGTTTGGCCGGGGTTCTCGGCTCCCAGTGAGCAGAAAGAGAGCAAGAGAGGTCCCAGCCGGGAACGGGCAAAGTGTGGGACTTGCCGAGAATTCCAGATCTTCAACCAGATTGAGATCTGTGGCCGACTGGTGATGCATTGTCATGGTCTCTACTCGCTTGCTCCCTAACCACACCGCAGCCTCAGTGCAGATAAATTCCATGGCCACCTGCCACCTGGCGCGCTTGGTGGACGAGATCACACCGCCTCGCTCTACTAGTCACTGAGCTGGGGAGCTCATCATTATCAGCACAGGACATAGGTCTGTGTCCGTTCTCGATGGACCAGTCAGAGGGAAGAGCAAGGGTGGATATCGACCCTGCCTTCTCCTACCCGGAGGTATCACCGAGCTTACTACAAGGAGGACGAGGTCCTGCTCCATCCTCCTCCTCGCTGCTCTTCGTGGGCGACGGTGAAGACCCGGGTCTCGTGTTGTGTAGCTAGGTGTTGGACGGCGGCCAATGCTCGAGATTGGAGGAGCGTGGCGAAACAAATGGAGGGCAGATGGATGCTGTCGAATGTGAGCTTTATTGGAGGAGGAGGAGGTATATCGAGTGTTCGGAGGTGTCATGCTTTCGCATTCCATCACTGGGAAATCATCCGGACTCTCCTGCTAATACTGGGAGAGCCTCCTCTGCGCGCCGACGATGGATGTGCTTGCACACAAGGTCGGCTTCGCCTCTATGTAATCCACACACCACCCGCTCTCACGGAATCCAGTCCTCCAGCATCGCCAGCAGCGGGGCCCCCGTGTACACCGTCGTTGCCATTGCGGTCAGGTGGATACGCGCGTGCCCAATGCTCTCCGACGAACATGCCAGCTCATCGAGGGGCACTGCCGCGGCGCGAGCGATATTTGCAGTTGAGGTCATTGATGATGGATGAGGGAGCACACACGATCCGTGAGGCTGCCCCATCAGTCACAGGTACGACGGCGAGACGGGTTCAACGAGGTGGCGGGATCTCAGTTCTCACAGCAGGCGCCTTGGCTCGACATAGCAAGACGTTCGGATTCCTCGACGTGACGATCTGAGAGCGACATCATCATCTGCAACCGGCCAGCATCGGAGAACGCCACGAACTGGCACTCCATCTGAAGCAGAGAGAGATTTATTTCCTCGGCCCACTGTACTGCGCGTAGCGCCAACGATGTTGGGATCGAGAGGTCAAGCTGGAGGATCACGCGCATAGTTGGGAGCTTGGGTCTGTGTCGAAATTCCGTCAACATACAACAAAGTTGAGCGACGCCGCGGGGTCTGCTGCTCATCGAGCACAGGCAGAAGTCCTGCTTCAACACTGAAGATATCGTCCTTTCAACGTCCTTTCCACGTCCTTTCCATCAATGGCCTGTACGCTGTGTACTTATTATTTATGCTTCAAGCCGCCATCGTCCATTTTGTACCTTTCCGCCAGCAGTTCTGATTCACGGATATGTACCACATCCGTCAGTGGCGCGTGGATCTGCAGTCCAAGGCACTGTGCGATCCTCTCAGCTATCATCGAGCAATCCGGAAAGAGTCCCAGACTGATATGAATCTGGCCGCGTCAACACTGGCCATCTTTTGGAACATCTCGAGGTTGTAAGAAGGGCGCCTCTTCCATATGACAGCGTCGCGTTGAGTTGGGAAGGTTTGTGGCATATCGCGCAAAACAATCACAGCCGCTTGAAATAAGAGAGCCTTGTAGCCAACAGCCAGGAGTCTGCTTATCACCGTAGCACAATGTTCGCTGAACATAACAAGCAGATGCATCATATGCCCACCCGTGGACCGAGACGTACGTCCTCTGGCTCGTGTTTCGTCTCCGAATTCAGCCCGACGCACGTCTTTCAAGCGGCCATCGTCGGCATAAGTTTCACTTTTCCTGACAAAAGGCTCTTCATAGAGGCAACGAGTGAAGGTGGTGGCTTCATGTAACTCAGCAGCAATAAGATCTCGGGTGCTTCCTCGAGACCTTGCCAGCCCTGCGCAGCACGCTCAACGTCAATAGATAGTCTCTGGTACGCGACTTGAGCGAGTCCACTGGGATAAGATGTCTTCGGCGATGCGGACGCCTCTGTCGCCATTCCATCAAACCAGTCGAATTGGGCGTTTGGGTTCGTACGAGACCGTGCTGTTGTGTGGTTGGGATGTGGTGCTTTGCGCGCAGGTGCGAATGCGCAAGCCAAAAACGGCGAATTATCTCGCCATCACTTGACCAGTACAACCTGGTCATCCTGCAACATTTGTCGCTGCATGTTGCGCACCCTGCGCGCAGTTGTCATGCTCTCGGCAGCCTCTTAGGTTGCTTAAACAACGAAACAGGACCTTCACCAGCGCGCCGACTGCGGCACATGATGTGGTCCGGAATGTAGCCAGCGGGCACTGTCAACACGACTTCGTGAAAGTTGAAAACAAGTAAAGACGATTGCCGATGTTGACACCTTAGCGGCAATTGAAGTAAGGCGGGGCTGAAACAAGAGTAAACTCGTTTGTTAAGGGCAAGACCGTTCACAGCGACTGCAGTTTTGCAGGCAATCCCTCGAAAATGACAATTGCTACTGTGCGTTTGGTGGTGATGGGCTCAGCATTGCCCGCGTAGAAAGGGGCTGGATGAATTGGCTGACCATAACGTCAAGCGAGTCGTAAGCCAATGCAACGGAAAAATTTAAAATTGAAAGGCCTTGCAGTGCATGATCCTCCCGTGATCCAAGCGTATGGATGACTATGCTGGGCTGGCCATTGGGTGTGAGTAAGATGTTGCTGTCCCGCAGTGCTGCTCAGGCCTCACAAAATTCCGTAGGCTGCCCGAGGGGGTTCACGGGGAAGTGGACAAAACTCGGAGGAGGGCCGTTAGTCCAGTGCACCATTGGTATCCGCAAGTTGCATCGCTAGGCCCAGGAAGTCCAAGGCCAGGGAAAAAGCCCCCACCCCCGCGAGTTTTTTG
This sequence comes from Diaporthe ilicicola, assembly GCA_023242295.1. NCBI lineage: Eukaryota > Fungi > Ascomycota > Sordariomycetes > Diaporthales > Diaporthaceae > Diaporthe > Diaporthe ilicicola. The sequence goes on from JALPVH010000254.1 coordinate 62,971, forward strand.
GCGTGGGTAGAACCTTGGCCCTTCAGGGGCCGTTTTGGCCTTTGGAGGTGGCCCGAAATGGAACCGCTGTATGCCAAGTCGCCGCATGCCAGCATAGCAGGAGAACCTTGGAAGGGAGGCTCAACAAATCGGGGTTCCCAACAAATCTCGTGGTGCAGATCTGTCTGGACCCTGCAGCAGCATGTGGGAAGAAGAGTGAGAAAAAAAAAACCACAGATCCTCACAACCGAGCAGCAGACACCGGGTCATCAACACCCGTCGTCACCTGACTAATTTCCCTGCAGGTATCGGTCGCCGTTCGACATGGCATCATGATCTGTCGATGCCATGGGATAAGTCGCAACAGACGAGGCGGTGATGAATTTTGATGGGCGCCGAAGGATGTTGAAGAAGCTGGAGATGCGGGAGGGTGAAGATAGCTCTAATCCCCCACATTTTGGTTGGAAGCTCGGCTGGACCCCTGGTTCCCTGGACGGACGGATAAGATAAGATGGAATCGTAGCAGAAGAAAAAAACAATTGCAGGAGGGTGAGGGGCGAGATTTTTTGCATGTGAGAGCCGTCAATGCATGCTAAGCGCACCGGGCCTGAACCTTGGCCCTGACACACAGCAGCATCATCCATTGACGCCGGCGGTCCTGAAGGAGCTAGGCACAACGTTTTTGGTCTCGTCAACCGCGGGATGCAGCACACCCACAGACTAGACTGCCAATGATAAAATGGAGGAGGCAGCCTTTGTTATTATGACGATTATGATGCTGATGATGATGATGATAGTGATCGGAACGAAAACTGCGACAATAAACCACCATGAGGTCGGGACGATCCGGCAACAGTAGCAGGTCTGCGACGAGTCATCCCGTCCCAATCGGCTGTGGTGCTCTCAGACAGCCTAGCTCGATCTGAAGCGGCTTGCATGTGATACTGTAGATTGCCTGCTGTTGCTGCTACAGTCCGACGCTGTGAGGCTGAGACCGTGGCAGCTTGCATCAGAGGCGGTGAGGGCATCAGGAGGCCAGCAGTGGCCAGGAGCCAACGTCTGCCGAGACGCACCATTTTCGTGGGCGGTCGGTGGTAACACAAAGATCGGATGGGTGCTTTACTGTGCTCGTCCCTCAGGCCGGCCCTATGGCCATTCTGGCCAATGTGCAAAATCCAGAATAGGAGAGACGCTAGAAGCTTTGGTTTTTTTTTTGTTTCCGCTTCGAATTGCCAGGGGGCCATTGACAATTTCGAGCTGGCCTGGCTGGGTATGCCAGAAGTGGATGGTCCAGGGGATGCTCGTTTCGAAAGTCTGGCAGTTCTGAATTCCGATGTGCGGTGGCGAGAATAGGCGAGTCGGTGGGCCTGAGATGGAGTCGGTCGCGGGATCTGGGCAAGTAAAAAAGAGGCTTGCTGAAGCCCGGGACAATCAGTGTTGCACGACTGGTAAGCAGCCTCGGGCAGGCTTCGGGGGTTAGAGCCAGCAGGGCACCAGCAGGGCACCAAGGGAGCATGGCATGTGTCAGCAGCCTCCAGCTCCAGGGGTCAGCTCCAGCTTCGACCGACTTCAGCTTCCAATGTGCAGATGTGATTACCACATGCAAGCCATGCACATGCAGCAGGCAGGACTGACTGTGTACTCTGCTGCTCAGCTCCTCACCTCAGCATCTCGAGATTGGGCAATGTCCGATGTGGTGTTGCGGGATCCGTGAACTTGATCATCCATCTGTGCTCTGGTCTGTCCGTCGTCCGTCAGGTCAGTCCGTTTGCACAAGCTGTACGTACCCTAGGTGGTTTGTGCCCCGTACCGTAATTCCACCGGGGGGGTGGTTGCACCTTCCACCTGGCGGTCTGTGCCGCTGGATTGCAGCCCCCAAGTTCCCTCCCAAGGCTGAGGGCCCTGACGGAGAGACACCAGGCCCGGCCTGGGATTGAAACTCGATGGGGCCCCCCACATGCATTTTGCCATCCGGCCGGGGCGATCCCCAACAGAAATCCCAGGCCCGGGATAATCACCCCCCCCCCCAATTGATGCAGATTTGCTTGTAGACCTGGCCCTTGGCTGGCAGAAAGAATGGATTTGCCGTGTCGTAGGGAAAAGAAGCCTCGGAGCACAGCCAGCACACATGCTCACACAGAGTGAGAGGGACCCTTGGTGAGAGCCTGGCTGTGCCTGAAACTAAAAGTATCCCCCTCCACACCCACCACTTGTTACTACTAGGTACCTTGCACCGCACTACCACGCGCCAAAAGAGGACAGACTGCCAGACGGCGAGACTTAGCTGTTTTTTCCTGCTCGTACCTACTCGTACCTGCTGCCACACACTTCCGCGCACAAAACATCCTCGGTGCAGCCGTTCAGCCTTTCCCTCTTCTTCCTGATTTATTTCTCTCCCGAAGCCGTCGTTGACACCAATTTGCCTCCCGCTTGTTTCGGTTGGGGCCCCCTTCCCTAAATATCACACCAGTCCAGTCTTCGTCGTTAGTGACCTGGGATACCACAACACACTTGCTTCTCCTTCTCTTTCCTATTCCTAGAATTCTTTCCTCCTCCCTCAAGACAACAACAGCAAGACACAGCAGAAGGGCGTCTCAACGCAGCCCTTGTCGTTCACCAGCAACTCGGCACGGAACATCTCCTGCCTCAGCACTGCTCACGGTTAAACAACACTCCTAAACATCAACACCAACAATGGCTTCCACAGCTGTGCCCTCCAAGGGCAACCCGGCCCTGCGGAGGACGATCACGTCTACCACCTGCGACTCGGATTCGGCTCCCTCCACAACCGTCGCCTCTCCCTCCGACTCGCCCCGGCCTTCGGCTTCCTCCACCTCCCTCTCGTCCATGTCCTCACTCGACGCCAGCAAGGCCAAGGTCTCGTACGGCAAGCTGATTGACTCGTACGGCAACCCATTCGAGGTCCCAGATTATACCATCAAGGACATCCGCGATGCCATCCCCAAGCACTGCTTCGAGCGTGATGGTGTCCGCGGCATGGGCTATGTCCTCCGCGACATGGCCTGCCTGGCTTCCACATTCTACCTCTTCCACAACTTTGTAACCCCAGAGTACATCCCGTCGTACCCGCTGCGCTTTGCGCTCTGGGGCCTGTACACCGTCATGCAGGGCCTTTTCGGCACCGGCCTCTGGGTCCTGGCCCACGAGTGCGGCCACCAGGCCTTCTCTCCATCCAAGCTGTACAACAACATCGTCGGCTGGGTCCTCCACTCGGCCCTCCTGGTGCCCTACTACTCGTGGCAAATGTCCCACAGCAAGCACCACAAGGCCACCGGCCACCTCGAGCGTGACATGGTCTTTGTGCCCCGCACCCGCGAGCAGCAGGCCAGCCGCCTCGGAAAGATGATCCACGAGCTGTCCGAGCTGACGGAGGAGACCCCGATCTACACCCTGCTGCTCCTCATCGGCCAGCAGCTCATCGGCTGGCCCAACTACCTCATGACCAACGTCACCGGCCACAACTACCACGAGCGCCAGCGTGAGGGCCGCGGCAAGGGCAAGCACAACGGCTTCGGTGGCGGCGTCAACCACTTCGACCCCCGCACCCCTCTTTTTGAGAACAAGGACGCCCACCTGGTGGTCCTCAGCGACATCGGTGTCGGCCTGACCATGACCGCCCTGTACTTCCTCGTTCAGAAGTTCGGCTTTACCAACATGCTCGTCTGGTACTTTATCCCGTACCTCTGGGTTAACCATTGGCTTGGTGAGTGATTTCCCTGGTGTTTCCGAAATGTCGAGGTCTCGGTTTGTTGGTTTGTTCGCTCCTCGGTAGCTAACCCTGTGGTTTTTTGATCAGTCGCCATCACCTTCCTGCAGCACACCGACCCATCCCTTCCCCACTACACCGGCGAGGAGTGGACCTTTGTCAAGGGCGCCGCCGCGACCATTGACCGCGAGTTCGGTTTCGTCGGCCGCCACCTGCTTCACGGTATCATCGAGACGCACGTCCTGCACCACTACGTCAGCACCATCCCCTTCTACAACGCCGATGAGGCCACCGAGGCCATCAAGCCCGTCATGGGCCGCCACTATCGCGCTGACGTCGTCGACGGCCCCATCGGCTTCATCAAGGCCATGTACAAGAGTGCCCGCATGTGCCAGTGGGTCGAGCCCTGCGCCGAGGCCGAGGGCCCTGGCAAGCATGTCATGTTCTTCCGCAACAGGAATGGCCTGGGTGAGAAGCCCATGAAGATGGCTCCTGCCAACTAGGAGAATAGACAGCCCGGGTCGGGTTCGGATCCCAGCGGTTGGGGGAGTCTTGATGGAGTCCTGAGTTCTGCTTGATCTTTTCGCTTCGATACGACGCGGTCGGTTCCTTGCTGAGGGACGAAGGTGGCGCTTGCTCCCTGCTGCCACGACTCTTTTGTACCTCCTCTTGTTACCCTTCACACATACAGACACACACAATAGATGGCCGGCACTTGATGTGGAACCATCGGGAGGACGAACATGGCTCTGCAGAATTGAGTATATTCGCATTCTTAGAAGAATTGAGAAAAATCAAAAGAAAAGTAGCTGGATTGGGCAAAGGGACCCGTGGCGCTTTTAGAAGCAAGACTAGAGAGGATGGATGTATCCAAGCACGACAGAAAACAAAACAAAACAAGACAAGACAAACACAAGACAGACAAACAGGCCAGAAGAGCCGAAATAGAGCATTATCAAGCATCGCCCACCACCAGGCCTGTCTCCCAATTGTGCGGAGATTCTCGGTGTATCCAGCTTCGGAGTGTTAGTGGGGTCCGTCGCGGTCTTGTGCGAATGAGCTGATGCCTCTCACTAATCGTCTGGCCGTTGTAGATGTAGAGAACAGACGCTGTCGGCCGAATCGTGATGCGATCGACTGGTAGATGTCCAGATTTGAAACAGCAGCAAGTGGCTGTGAAGCAAAAGTGCTGGAAGGCAAGGAGGAAAAGAAAGGTGCGGGGCAGGTGGGAAATAATACAAAGCAGAGCTTGCCACGCGACCAGCGCCCAGGCGGGATGGAGCCTGGAGGGATTTAATATGGACAACAAGAACGACCTCCCCCCCCTCCTCTACCGATCGTCCCGCATTCCGACGTAGTGATGACAGATGGTGATGGTGCGGAGAGGATGGGGGATTTTGCCTGCTCGCATTTGTCGTACGTGCTTGCGGGGGGTGGCATCAGAACCAGACTGCCAGACAACCGAAAGCCGTACGATATAACCCAACCCTCCCTCCCCCCCCCCAGATCGGCCTGCGGGGCGGGCGGGATGGCGGGTCGCTCCGAAGGGCCGGGGTTCTTTTTTGCCACGGGCCTGTTGACGCAGAGTTAGTTGATGGTGGTAGATGTGACTCACTGGCAGATTAGATGTGTGTGATATGTGATATCCTTGTAGCGATATTCTACTTTCGTTACTAATTGTTCCGTTCTGGGTAGGTACACAAGTAGTAACACACGTCAAGGGCCATCCCAATTGGCAGCATAGCACGCCCTGCTGCTGCTGCGAAGTAAATGCACCCACCCTTATGTCAAACTGCAAGCCACAACAGGGAAGCAGCGACAACATGGCCGAAGGACGTCGTCCCCCGGCTCTCAACAGCTTCGACCACGACCCTTCGGTCGCAGAGTTCGCCGTCCCCAAGCAGGCATACCTCGCCGCGCGCCCCGGCGCAGGCCTCGGCAGCGACATTGCAGCCAGGCTGAGCCAGCTCGCTCGTGCTTTACACGACGACGACAACAACAACGACGTCCGAGCCCCCATCACCACACATCCTCCTCATCCTCCAGCGCGGCGCCGGCGACGAGCACGACCCGAGCAAGTGGGAGGCGCCCGGCGGGTGGTGCGAGGACGCCGACGAGAGCATCCTGCACGGGGCGGCGCGCGAGCTGTGGGGAGGAGGCCGGGCTCGAGGCGGCCCGGATCGAGGGGACCGTCGGGAAGCCTTACCTTTACGACTTGCACTGGGGTGTAGGTCGTGCCAGTTCAACTTTGTCATAGGAGGGCTGAGGGCTGAGGGTGAGGGCCAGGGCCAGGGCCCGCCGGCTGTGAGGCTGGACCCGCAGGAGCACCAGCGGTCTGTCTGGGCTATTGAGGACGAGGACAGGGCGGGAAGGACGGCGGATGGCGGACGGTGTGGAGCTGGATTTTAGATTGAAGGAGGTTCAGGATGTGGTGCTTCTGGCGTTTGGTCGCTTGCGAGGGGGGGGGGGGGGTTAGGTGGGAAAGAATGGGGTGGTGCCGGGGATGACGATTGTGTTGACTGTATTAACATTACAGTCTTTTCTTGGAGCTAGTTCCGGACCAACTTGGCTCTTGTCTCTCCGGGGCCCTGCATTTGAGTCGCTGTAAGATCTGCCCTCCCATATGAGCTGTATATATGTAATCAATTTTATATCATAAGTTATCAGAGATGAATCCTCATGACTAGCGCTAAGTCTTAATCTTCCCCTTTGGCACGTTTGGAAACTTTGCAATAGAACATGCTCCTCCAACATAGCTTAGTACACCCTCTGCCAAGTCGCTCCCCACCCTTCCCTCATGCCGCGAGATCACACGAGCCCAAGGAAGCCTTCTGGACAATGCCTCCGTTGTCACTGCAGCCCTGCCTGTAAGCCGCCTCTACGCCTGATGCGGCGGCGTCTACGCAACACTGATGGGCACAAAGGTCTGTCAGCAAAACGTCCTGTACTTATGCCAAGGGAGGGGGGGGGGGGAACAGAGAGTATCAGTCTTTGTGAGACCACTTACCCCCAAGAAGCTGTGGTACTTCCCGCCTGCGGCCCCGCAGATCCCCTCTGAGTTGGCCAAGTTCACAAGATTCGCCATATGGCAGGTGAAGGCCACGCCGGGCTCCTTGAAAGGCACGGGGGTTGCTGTTGATGTCTCCGATGACGCGTTCGGGTCTGTAGGGGTGCCTTGCCTGTACAATTTGAGTTCCTCTTAGCATCGAAGTGTTCCCATACATGTGTACCTATTATTCAGAATGGTAAGGCGAATGATCTTCGAAACACTTACGCCGCAGCGCCGCATCCCAGGGCGAGCAGAGTGCAAAAGATTGTGAGTTGCATTTTGGTAGATCTGGATTTCGGTGTAAGTCGAGTGTGTTCGGTGTAAGTCGAGTGTGATCGGCGATATTACGGTGAAGCGTAGATCAGGATACTTGCTTGGTATAAATATGCATGACTCTGTTCTTTCTACGCTACTAAGTATCTGGTTGTGGACAGCGCGCGCGACTGGGGATGAGCATGATTCAGTCCGTGTCATGTATATATAGATCTTCATCGGTAGAAGGCTTGGCCTGGGCAGACTACATTCAAATGTTCGGACTCATTTGGAGCCGTTCGATCCGAATTTAATTTGCAAGTCTTGGTAGGTTTGATTTGAAACGCCATTACACTGGGCATCTTGTTATTTTAGTGTTGAAGAGTGCAGAAGTGGGTCCTAGCCTTGTCTTTAATACCCAGGTAAGCTACGCATAGCGATCAATTTGTGGTGGATGGGCATAGCCACCTGGGCAGTGTCAGAATTGGAAATGCTAAGAATAGAATCTTTGCACTCCTTTGAATCACCAGTATAGTCTACAGAATGTGCGGCGGTCTTGGATTGAACGTGTGAGTGTGCCTCTCTGCTTAGACAAACAATTAAGAAAACGGAGATTCGTACAGAAAAAATCGGAAGGTACACAGATACCCCCCGCTGCGCAGCCTCTATCACTACCAAACTTAATTTAATTACCCCCCTCTATTAATACCACCTTAAAAAATTAATTACTAATCGGAATTAATTAATTTAACCTTAATCCCCATCTTAAATCGCTTAGATTTCGTTTTCTTAATACTATAGCAATAGTAAAGGTACTAGATTACTTTAGTCTTAAGGCGCAATATATATAGCAAACCATTAAACCACTATAGATTTAAGCAATTAAATACCTTAGCAAGTATAGCGATAATACGGTATAATTATAACGAAAAGGATATTCGGGTATAATAGCTATAAAGTTAATATAATGGTATATATACTAAATTAGGTGGTAGGTATTATTTATATACTATAAAGCTCTAGTGCACTAGGGCCTATATATATCTATATACCCTCCGATTTCTTCTGTACAAATCTCCGTTTTCATAATTAATGCCTATATAATTTCCTCTGTAGACTTAGTGCTCCTTAAAACATAAAAGACCTCACATTTTGGGTTGCATACGGGCAAGCAGTCTTCACCAGCCGCTTTTACGTAACTCAGAACCCCACAATTCCAAGAATTACAAAAGTCATGGGTCAACTCCATCAAGAATACAAGGAAAGCTGGAGGCCCGTAGACTAATGCAGTAACGACTTTCTTCTGTGGTTGACTTCTGGTATTGAGAACATTTTAAGATATCTCAATGCTTCATATTGAATGTAATTCCAGGGGTAATAGCAGCTTTTGGGATGTAGCCGCTGTACGTGCGACAGGCTGCAGCGTTGTTATGATCGCAGTTGCCTGCTGTGCCTGCTATCCCCCACTCACATCGTTCCACCAAAACCAAACACTGGCAGAAGCAATTCTCCCTCAAGAATATATCCCATTACTACTTCATTATCGCTCAAGTAGACATCAAGCCGATCTTGACTCCCGCAGATTTCTTTGCAACTACGGCAAAAGCCATATCACGCACAGCGAGAATCTTGTCACAGGTCTCCGGGGCTTCAAAGTCCGTCCACAAACTCTCGACAGGTTTCTCGCCATGCACAGCAACGTCCACGGAACGGAGAATGGTAGATTCCCACCATGGTAGCAGTATGACGACAACGGAGCTGCCTCAGACAAGATGACCCTCATCCTCCACGCCAGGGCGACCGCTCTTAATGGTAATAGCAACAACAGTGGCATCTTCGCCGTCGTTCCATCCGCCTATCCTCCCAATCGCTCGCCCTGGGTCTATGTGGCATATAGCTACGCCTTTATTTATGCGAGCAGCTTGTTAACACTGATAGCCTTAGAGATCAGATGTCTCGAGGATATAAATTGCTCAGGCAGGAAATCATGGATTGCACCTCTACCACAGATGCACAAGACAAGGGCCTAGTGGGCTTCTATTGGTATATTATCGCTACAAGTGGTCGCTCGGGCCCCAAGCCTGCAGAGCTGCTTCAGCGCCGTCAGATATGCATAAACCTGCTTATCTATAGCTGCAAATACGATTCTAATAGATTATATAAACATATAATAACTAATTATTATATAGCAGGGGCCTACTATTATAATGCTCTATTCTATATAAAGCAGAGCAGCTTCTGCTATCTTAGGGGTTAATAGCACACGCTATAACCCCCTAAGGTACTAATAGCTTAAATAGGCACCTCCGCCCCTACTCTATAGCAGAAAATATTATCTCCCCTCTATTCTTTCTAAGCACCCTTAAGATATAACGTTTTATTCTATTTTATAGCTTATTATAGCTATATTCTACTTTTCGTTTAATTAAAAAAAGAAATCCTTTAAACTTAAAGGTAAGATATTATTCTTAATTTTAATAATAGATAATTATAGGATTTCTTTCTACTAATAGCGCTAAATACTATATAATAAATATTATTAATATATAAGAAATTCCATAATAATAATATTAATAAACTTTATATAATAAGGATAATAAAAGATTTTTAAATATAAGTTTTATTAATTATTAAAATAAAGGGGCAGCTAAACTATAGTAAGAAATATTTATTTAAAACCTATATTAATTAAAATATAAGTTAGTAATTCGACTTTATAATAAATACCGAAATAAGAAAAAGCGTAAATATTTCCTAAAAAAAGATACTAGCTATAAAATATATATAGCCTTATAAATTTATATATTTAAATAATAGGGCTAATATTATATTAAGTTATTAAAAAATAATAAAATATTCCGGTTATAAACTTTTTTTTAAAAAGATAACGGATAATACTTAAAAGGTATTATTTATTATATAAGTATTTCTACTATTTATTATTAAATATTTAATAAATTTAATATTTTAAATATAAAATAAAGCTTATAAAAGCCTTATATCTATAGGATTAATATCGGTATTACTTATATTTATAATAAGTTTAAACCTAGCTAAGGATATATTTAATATTAAATAAAAAGGGGTATTAATTAAATAAATATAATAACCGTTAAATATAAATAAAAGTAGATATTAATATAAGGTAAAATGTAAGGCCGCTATAGCTGCTATAGCTAGCTTTTTAGCTATAATACTAGTAATACTAATAATACTATTATTATTAAATAATTAGAAATCTAATTTAATAATTATTAAAAAAGGAAAGTATAATATATCTGCTTTATAATACCGGGCTATATAAATATCTATCCGAAAGAAGATATTAAGGCTTATTAATTTTTTTAATAGCTTTAATATTACCGATTACCTTAAGCGGTATAAGTTTATTAAGAAAGCTTTCGGTATTCCGGATAAATAAGTATTAAAAGTATTTAAAGGTATAATTAAAAATATCTCTATAGCTATTAAATTATAAATACTTATTATTAATATAATAACTTAACTTAAATAAAAAAAGCGGCTTTTAAAGTTATATAGAAATAAGGATATTATTTAATTATATACCTTTAAATAATAACTTTAATATACTTTTAAAGATATTATTATTATATCGGCCTAAAACTTATAGAAAAATATCTTATAATTTAATTAAATTTTTAATAAAATAAAGAAATAAAAAACTTATAAGATATAAAACTTTTAAAAAAAGCTGCTAATAATTATAATACAATATATTTAGATAAATTATAATATTATAATTAAAAAGATAATAAAGAAAAAGTAGCCGGTATTAATAAAGGTTTTTTTATAAATATATAAAGATATATAGGAAGAAAAGAAATAAGATTAAAAAGCTAAAGATATTAACTTTTAGATAATATATAACTTTACCTAATAATAATAATTCTAATAACTCTAATCTTTAAATAATAATATACCTTTTAAGTATTATAATATTTTAAGCTTTATTCTATAATATCCCTATACCTAATAACTATAAGGGATAAGTTACCCGTTTATAGGTTAACTATATTTAATACTTTAAAGCCTTAAGTTTATAAGGGTATTTTAATATTAAACGCTTAAGTTATTCCTTAATATTAACCCTATATAACTATTAATATTTAGAAATTATAAACTACCTTATTAAGCGGTCTTATAAATATAATAAATAAATATCGGGTAATCCAGCTAAGCTTAATAGATATAGCTATCTTAAGCTTAGCCTTAAAAAGCTAAGCCGAAACCGGTTATAATAGCAGCCCTTAAGTAAAGCTTAAAAAAAGCGATATAAATAGATAATAATATAGCTATTAAAAAGCTAGCTAATAACCTATAAGCCTTATAAATTAATAATTATATTACTTAATATACTTTTAATAGTATAAAGAAGATCTTATACTATTAATTTAAAAATAAAATCCGGTTTAGTTAAGGTTATTTTATATTTATATAAAAATAGCAGATATCGGGTATTATTCCGGTATTAAATAATATCCTTATAGCTATCTATATAGGTTTTAATCTAAATAACTATAATATTATAAAATTTCTAGCTAAGTATAAAGAAGAATCTTAAGGATTCCCGAAAATTAATAAATTTTGTAAAAACGGTATATAATAATGCTATTATAGCTATAACAATATTAAATATTTAGCCTATATATATAAGCCGCTTAAAACGCTATAGGCTAAAGGCTTAATTTATATAAAAGATATAGCTAAAACTAAATATTAGCTAAAAACCTATAAGAAAATCTAAGTAAAAATAATATAACCTTTTAATACTTATATAATATAAATATATAGAAATACCTTAAGTATTAATCTTTAAAGATATATTTATATAATACTTAAGTTATTACTTAAAAATAAAATTTAAAAGCCTTACGTTTAAAAGTATAAGGCTTTAAAAAAGAAAAATCTATAGTTTACCGGTAATATTAACTTATATCTTAATAAGTTAATCTATAACCCTATATAGTTTAAAAGAAGCTAATATAAACTAAAAGTAGCTGCTTTATAGGCCGATAAATCTTATTTAGCTACCCTTAACCCCTATATATTAACTATAGATTTAAGGGCAATATTAAGCTTAGTTAAGGAGCTATAGGTTATAAGTATTAAAATTCCTAAAGTAAATAATTAAGCTTTAAAAAAATAATAAAGTTTAAAAGGGAATACCATATCTATAAAAATAGCCCCGGATTTTAATAAAAATAAGCTTATTTAAAAGCTTAAAACTTAAAGAAAAGTAAAACCTTAACCTAATATAAAATTTAAAAAGAAAAACCCTGGCTAAATCTTATTAAACTAATATTTTAAAACCCTTAAAGGATATATATAAAATAAGATACTTTAATTATATTTAAATCTTAAAAGCCAACTAATAAATTATATTTACTTTATTTAAAATAATATTAAAAAGGTTATTTATATTAATTATAAAGTATTAGCCGATAAGATATATAGAAAATAGTAAAGTAATATTAAACCTACTATTTTAATTTTAAAGCGCAATAATTTTAATAATTAGGCAGTATCGGACTTCCTTATAAATAAGGGGATAATTAAAATTTATAATATAACTAGGTTAATAAAAACTATTAAGAATAATAAATTAAAAGATATCCTTTTAAATAACCTTACTTTTTAACTATTAATAGATAAGCAGTATTAACGTATAAAAAAGGCTATTAAGTTAAAACTTAAAAATAGCAATTTAAAGAAATTAAAAGTATTATTTAAAAAGTTTAAATAGCTTCTTAATATATATATTCCTATTTAACCGTAAATTTTAATTATTAAAATATATAATATTATTAAACAAGCTATTAAATATTTAGCATTAAACTTTTAAATAGCTATTATTATAAAAAGCAATTATACCTTAATTAATTACTTAACGCTTTAACTAAAAAGCTAAAAAAATTACCCTTTCTTGGCTATATTAAATACTAAAGCTAAGCTAAATATTATTAGCCTTAGCCTATATACCGAATTTACTTTTATATTCTAATTTATACCTATTATATTAAAAATATATAATAAAGAAATAATTAAATTATTAAAATTATTAGCTATCGATATTTATATTAAAAGCTATAAAGAATAAGTTTTATTTTATATTATAAATAATAAAAAAGCTAAGCCTAATAATAAGGTTTTATTTAATATATTATTCTTTATTTAAATAAAAATAATGTTTTATTATAATACTAATAATATCCTTAAAGCTAGCTTCCTTTATAGCAAAGCTTAGCTAATTATAGTAATTAATAAGCTTAATTAATTAGAAAACTAATTTTAGGTATTTTATTTAGAAAATTAAATCCTAATAGCTTATACCGGAAATATTAAGCTATTAATCGAAAAATAGTTTCTAAATAGCTAAAACCTTATTTAAATAAAAATAATTAGCTTATTTTATTATTACTAAATTTTAATATTTATTTATTTATTCCGGCGTTTATAAAATTAGTAAAAAAGCAGTTATATAAAGCTTATAAAAAGGCTTTAATTAATAAATTAATTATTTACTTTTATAATAAATATTAAGCCTTAAGCCGGCTATTATTACTACTATTTAAGAAAAAAGAAATATCGGATAAAAAAAAGATTATTAAAGCTATTAATATACTATATAAAACTATAAAATAAAAAATTAAGCTTATTAATAACTTTAACCCTAATAAATTAATATTAAAAGGCAATATAAGGTAAAAACCTTATTAACTTAAAGTAATAAAGAATACTTAAGCTAAAATACTATTAAATAAATATAATAAATAAATTAAGCCTAAATTTTTAAATATCTCGGCTAGCTTTAAATTTATAAAAGATTATTAAAATATTATAAAAACTAATAATTATAAAGGTTTTTCTAAAAAAAAATTAAATCTTTTCTATTATATAATATTAAATAAAGAAAAAATATTAGCTTAAGAATAAAATAATATTAATAAAATAATTCTAAAAATAACGCTACCTTAAAAAATATAAACTATATTATATAAAGTATTTTAGTTATAAAATATTTTAATCTCTTATACTTTTCGGAATAAGGTTATCTCCCTATTTAAAAACTATATTTAAAAGAAAATAATTAAGAAAAGCTATATATTATATAGAAATAAATAATTTTTAATATTTAAAAAGAATAAAGGCCTAAGGCTTATTAATAATACTTAAAAGTATAACGCCTTTACTATTAAGAATGCCTTTATATTATTTATAGCGGATTAATTTATTAAAAAGTTTAATATATATAAAATTCTTTTACTATTTAACTTTTTCTTTAAATATAATTAAATTTAGCTTTATAAAAATAATTATAATATAATAATATTTATTATACCGATTAAGCTATTTAAAATATATAAATTACTAATAAATATAATAAATTTAATAATATAGTTTATATATATAATAATATACCTATTATATAATCTTATTCTATATATTTATTAAGTATTTTTAAATAATATTATAATTAAAAAATTAAATTTTATATATAGTAATAAAGAAATTCCGGAACTTTTAAATATTTATCGCTATATTTTTAAATATATTTAAAACCTTAATAAAGTTTTTCTTAATATAAAGCTTATAAAAATAATAATCTTAATATTTAAATTAAAATAATATAAAAAGTATATAAATATTATCGGATATCTTTATAATATAAATAAATATAGCCTATAGAATAAGAAAATCGGTAAAATATAAAGGTAGTTTTATTATATATTTATTAAAGATATATATTTATTTTTTAATATAATAGTTTACTATAATTATTAGGTTTAAGATTTTACCGGCATTATATAACCGCTTTATAACCTATTTAAAAAAGATATAAAGTTTATATAAAAAACCGTTAAATAAGAATTAATAAATATACTAATATAAGCAATTTTAATAAAGCCGGTATTAATAGCTATTAACTATAATTTAAAAGTAAATAAGATTATTTTTATAATAAATATAAGCCTTATTAAATAAAAAGATATCTTTATATAAATTATTAATAACTATTATAAGCTAGCTAAATATATTAATAATATATAAACTAAAACTAAATAAAAGTATAATACTTATAAAAGAAAATATTAAGCCGTTTTATATATATTTTATAGGCTATAAATATAGCTTTTTAAATATTATTTTACCTTAAAAACTAATATTAAAATTCTAATAAACTAAATTAATAGCAGAATATTAAATATTTTAAGCGCTTTAATTAGCTAATAGATATTTATAATTAAGGCCTTTAATTTCCGATTAAAATATATCTCTAGCTTAAAAAACTTTATTATAAATACTTTATTATATTTATTAAATTTATTCTTACCGGAATAAAACCTAAAAAAAAACCTTAATAATTAATATAATATATAAATTAATAATCTTAAATCTATAATAAAGTAAAGTATTAAATAAAACTTAATATTTATCCTTAACCTAAAATTAAAATAATCCGTTAAGTTTTTATAGATTATAGATTATTTAACTTAAATAAAGCTTTTAAACTATATAATATTTAAATAGGCTTAAATATTTTAAAAAAAAGCTAAATAATTCTAAATTATTAGTAATATACTTTAATATTTACCGGAAAGGTTTTAGCTTAAAAGATAAATAATTAATAATATAAATCTTTATAAAATAACTATCTATAAATATTATAGCATTATAGGCTATAAAAGAAGGGATATTATAATCTTAAAGGTATAGCATCTTTATTATTAAAAGGGAATATATATAAACCTTAATAAAGTAATAGCTAGCTGCCTATATTATTAGCAATTTAATAAATAAATATAAGGAAAGGAAATAATCCTTATATATCCTAATTAATTATTTAAAATAATTAAAATAAATATTTAATATATATTAAAGAATAAAGGCTTTAATTATCTAATTAAGGCTTACTATAATTTAACTAAATATTCTATAATAAAAGCGTTAAGAAAAGCTATAATAAAATCCCTTAAAAACTTCTTTATTTAAGAAATCCTCCTTAAATATAGCTATTTATATAAAGTAACTATAAACGAAAGCCTAGAAAATAAAGCTAAATTTACCGATATACTATAAATATTTAATATACTTTTTATAATTATATCTTTATATAACCTAAAGGTATAGAGATTTATTAAAAAAGGCTATTATATTTTTATTAAAATATTAATTAAATTAATAATTAAAATAAGTTATTAAAAATAATATATTAAGCTTATTTTATTTATAAATAAAATATTAATTTACGCTTTATATAAATATACCTTCTTTTACTTAATTTATAAATAAAAAGCTATTATTCCTTTAAAAATAGAAATTCTAATATAAAAAGTTTAATTATAATCCCTTAAATAATTATATATTAAAGCGCTAAATAGTTATTTATAAATATTACTAATTAAAAAGGCTAATATTAAAAAGGCTATTAAATTAATTATAATATATCGAAAGAAAATTATAAAAGAAGCTAAAAATACTAATATAAATAAGCTAATTTTATTAATAATTAATAACCTTATACTTATTTATAATTATATTTATAGAATAAGCTATTTATAAATAGCTAAGTTATTATATTAATAAAAAAAACTATTTTTTATATTAAAATACCTTTTTAAATATACTTATAAGCTTTAAACTTTAGGAGAAGCTATATTATAAAAAATATTTATAAATAGGAACCTTAAAAAGTTTATATAAAATAAAAAGAATATTTAAAAACTTAAAATACCGATATTATAAAATCCGATTTATTAAAATTCTTAAAATAAACTAACTTATAATAAAATTTATATTCTAGCTATACCTTAATAAAATAATAATCTAATTAAACTACTTATATTAAAAAATAAAACCGAAATATTATTTTAAATCTTATAATTTATAGCTATTAATAATTAATCTAAATCGATTCTAAATATAGCTATTAATCTTACTGCTAATAATAATTAAAATAATATTATATAAAGTATTAAAAATATTTTAACTTATATAATAATATAAATATAAGTAAAAAAAGCTTAAGAAAAATATTAAGCTAAATAGGATAACTAATATATAAAGATTCCGATAAAGGCTTTATATAAAGAAAGGATATAATTTAAAAGTTAAAATATATTTCCCTTTATTTTTTATTTCTTTATATTATTTCCTATTTTTATTTAATTATAAGCTATATTTACTTTTTTTATTTAGTTTTAATATTTTTATACCGGTAATTTAAAAAAGAAAAAATATAAAAATAAAGCTTTTTATATTTTAAAAATATAATATAATAATAAAAGTTAAATATTTATACCGTTAATATATATTATAAGAAATATTTATATTAGCTAAACTATTAAATCTTATAATATAATATATTTCTATTTAAAATTATTTTTTATTATTTTAAAAAAGGAGAAAAATAATATAAAATACCTTATTAAAACTTTTAACTTTTATTAATATTATATCTAATAAAAAGTAATTATTCTATATTTAATATTTCTTTTCTCTTTACCTTTATTTATAACTTTTTAGCTATTAGCTTTAATAATCTTAAAAGCTAAGTTTTATATTTTAACTTTCTTATATATAATATTAATATTAAAAGGCTTATCCTTAATTATATTATTAATAAATTTATAATAACCTATATTTAGAAAACTATCTCTTTAAATAAAAAGAATAAATTAGCTATATATATATAAAAAATAATTAAATATTTTATATTATATACCTTAATAATATTATCTCGGATATATATAAACTAGTTATTATTTCTATAATTTAGATTATAATTATAATTAGAATAAATATAGTAAATATAATTAGTATATTTATTAAATTAAAAATTAAAATAAAAGATATATTTAAAAAAGGGCTAATTAATATAAATAATAGCATTTTTATTTTAATAGCTAATATAAATATATATAATATAGTATTTAATATAATAATTATAAGGATTAGCGTTATAATAGCTATAAAATATTATAATTAAGCTAAATAAGCGTTTAAAATAGCTAATTATATTAATAATAAAGTTATTATAAGGGTTAATATTTACTTAATAAATAAAAGTCTACTTTTATAATATATTTTTCTTAATATAATTATTAATAAAATTAATAATATTAATATAAGTATTTAAAGTAATTAATATATTATAGAATTTAGCTTAATTATTAATTATTTATATAATATAGGCCTTATTAATATAGCTTATTATAGAAAAAAAGTTAAAAAAATTAATAAGTTTATATTAGCTAGTATTAACTTAAATTATATTTTTTATTAAAATAAAAGATTATTAATAAAATACTTAAGCTTATAAAGGGCTTACCTTTAATAATATAAGAAAAGATAATATATTTAGGAAAATAATAAATATAATAAAAAGTACTTATAAAATAAAAAGTTAAAAATAAGTTTAATTTAAAAAAAGTTATTATAATATTAATTAGATTTAAGAACGAAAATTAAGTATAATTAAAAGTAAGATTATAAAAGGAAAAATTATTATTAAAAAGCTAAAATTAAAAAAGGTAATTAAAATTAAGGGAGGTAATTTAAAGTAATAATTAAAGAAATTATTAATCTAATAATTTAAAAGTTTAGGTTTATTATATAAAAAGCTATTTCCCTTTAAAGCTGCTTTTTTTAAGGATAAAAAGGTTTATTATAAATTAGCTAAGCTTTTAAACCTCTCCCTTTTCCTTTATTATATTTATACCTTAATTAAAACTAATAGTTAACCTATATAAAGTATTATAAAATAAAAAGTATTTTAGCTTTCCAATTATTTAAAATAATAAAGTAAACCTTATATAAAGATTATTACTTTTTAGCCTTTTATTATAAATATTTTAATATTTATATAATAAAGATTATCTTCTTTTATATCCCTTTTTTACTATTATAATTTAATTCCGAAAGATATATATTCTTTTTAAACCTTTTAAAGTTTATATAATAACCTTTAAAAATAGAAAAATTAGATAATAAGATAGCTTTACCTATAAACTTCTTAAAGTATACCTTTAAAATATTAATTTATTATAACTTATAAATATTTAAAAAAATTTAAGCACTTTATATAACTTATATAGAAATATCGATTAATAATAATATTATTAAAAAATAACTTTTCTTTTTTAATCTTAATTACTTTATAATAGAAAAGGCTTAAAATATTATTAAAACTAATTTCCTAAGCTTAATATAAAGAATTTATTATAATAACCTACTATTTTATTTAAAAGAATATTAATTTTCCTTATATATCTATAATCTTAAAGGATATTTATATATAAAGAAGTATCTCCCGTTTTACTTTATTTTTATAGGGATATATTATTACGCTTAATATCTTTATAAGATAATATAAATCTTTTAAAAAAAAGTTAAATATTTATAAGGGAAAATATTATAACTATTTTATATAAATAATTAAAACCTTATTAATAAGCGATATTAGTTTTTTATAATTAAAAATCTCGATTTATATTAATACTTATTTACTTAATTTAACCTTAAATATAGAAAGCTATAATATATTAATTTTTAATTAATTAAATTAGCTACCTTAACCGTTATAATTAAAGCTATAAGCTTAAAGATTATATATTTTACTATAAGAATAAAATATATATACTTTATTAAGCGTATTAAATAAATTTAAATTATTTAAAAACTAATAAAGGATAAGCTTAATAAGTTATTTATAATTAAAAATTTTTAAATATATATTTTAAAATTATTTAAATAAAATAAAGTAATATTATATAAATCGGGATTAATAAATTAAATAAAAGTAATATATTATTAGTTTTTAAGATAGAACTTAATTAACCTATATAATAATATATTTAATAAGTATATTTATATATACTTTCTTAAGTTAAGCTATTTATTTAATTACCTTTAATAGCTATTAAAGCTATAAGTATTATTTAAAAATTAAAAGTTATATTTAAACCTAATATACCCTTTTTTCTATAAGTTAAATACTGGCTTTTTATCTAATAATAAAGTATTATTTTTAATAATATTAATTAAAATTAAATAATTATAAATAAGATAAGCCGAATTATTTTTAATAATTAGTATATTCCGGATATTATATACCTTTATAACTAGCCGGATATTTATTTTTATTTTTTTATTAAAAAAGTTAAATAAAGTAGAAAGTATATTATAATTTACTAATTAATTTAAAGAATTATTTATAATTATATAAGCTAAGGAAACCTAAAATTCTATAGCTTTAAATAGTTTTAATAAAAATATTTTATTTAATATAACCGAAACTAATATTAAGGTTTAAAAATAGATTATATAAGATATTTAAGCTAAAAATAATCCTTCGGCTTAATATATAGCCTATATATTAATAAACTATATATTATTTTATAAAATTATATTAGGTAATAATACTTTTAATATTTAAAGCTAAAGATAAAAGTTATAATAAAGTATAGTTAATCTTTTTAAATATAATAATATTATAAAAGATAAAGGTTTTATTAGGCTTTTATAATAGTTATTATATTACCCTTTTATTAAAAAAAATATTTTATCTGGAATATTATTTCGGTTATTATTAAAATAATTATTATAAGAAATAAAAAATCCTTTTAATACTCTGCCTATATAATTAATAAAGTAATTATTATTTTAAATATAATTTTAATTATTACTTATTATATAAATATAAGAAATACTATTTTTATTATAAGCTAATTTAGCTATTTAGCTTATATAGCTACCGGGTAAACTATTTAAGCTATTATAAAAATACCTAATATCTATTAAGTATATAATAAACTATAAATAGAATTTAATAAATTATTTATAAAAGGCTATATATCTTACCTTAGTATTACTGCCTTTAACCTTACTTTATATTAGTTTATAGGTTTATAATAATATAAATAAGTACTATTAATTTATCTATAACCCTATATAGAGAAAGTTTATATTTAAAAAAGCTAAAAAACATAGAAAACGAAATATTAAATAGGCCTGGAAGTATAATATTAAGGCTAGCTAATAAGTAAGAATTAATTAATAAAAAACTCAGGATAATAAATATAAAAAGAGATTTAAGAAATATATATAATAGGTTTTAGGGATATTAAGTATAATCTTATAATTATATAGCAATTAGCTTAACCTAATTAACCGGGTTCTTAAGCCATTTAACTTACTTATAGCCTTATTATAAAAAAGGTTACTTTTAAGCGTATAATAAATTACATCACTTTTAGGTATACGATAAATTATAACACTTTTAGGTATATAATAGATTACAATACTTTTAGGCGCGATTATTTACTTATATATTTTTTTAGTTTAACCTAATTAATCTTTTTCTTTAGCAGCTTAACCTATTTATAGCTTTACTGCTAGGGGAGAAATATCTTAGGGGTTAATAATATACGCTATAACCCCCTAAAGTATTAATAGCTTAAATAAGCACCTCCGCCCCTACTTTATAGCAAAAAATATTATCTCCCCTTTATTCTTTTTAAATACCCCTAAGATATAACGTTTTATTCTATTTTATAGCTTATTATAGCTATATTTTACTTTTCGTTTAATCGAAGAAAGGAGTCCTTTAAACTTAAGGGTAAGGTATTATTCTCGGCTTTACTGCTTTATTATTTATAATATAAAATATTAGATAATATACTTTACTTAATTACTATATTTATAATTATAATAATTATAAGCCCGGCTTATTAAATTCCCTTTATTATATAAATATATTAAACTTCTTTTATTATTTTAAATATTTTATTTTTAATTAATTTATTATATCTTTAATTAATTTAAATAATATTATTTCTATAAATTTTATATTTTTATATAATTAAAAAAGCTATCTAATATAATTTTTATAGCTTAAATTTTATTATAAAATATAAAAAATCTAATAATAAATTAACTTAAAAGCTAAAAATTATTTAAATTCGTTAAATAAGCTTTTTAAATATTATTTAATTAATAAACTAATTATTAAATATATAATTAAGCTTTAAATTAAATATATTTAAAAGCTTAATAAATAGCTT